>JAMXBD010004446.1:0-62533 GCA_024138025.1 Combretum micranthum
AAGAGTATAGGTCATAGATATCATCAAGTGGATAATTTATAAGTTAAGTTGGGATTTGCTAAGAAAAACATGTAGAACAAGAAATAAAAATGAAGTAGAAAAATTTGAGTTGTTGTCATTTTAAGAAATTCGTAATAATGGAGTAATGGCATGAAAACACTTACTTTCCAACTCAAAATAGAAGTTTTATTAAGAAAGGAAGTCCTTAGTGGGTAGGTATGGTTGTAGCCTTAATTTTCAAGTATCAATGATTTTACTTAAATGAATCACCACAAAAACAATTTTACAAAATTCGGATTTTGGATGAACCATATTTAAAATATGTTTACAAAGTGTAAAATGGAAATTTTATTGAAAAAAAATGGCCTTAAGGAATATACATAATGAAGGCTAATTTTTTAAACAAGAATAAATAAATTTTATCAAGGAATTTCTCTAAAAACAAGTGGGGGAAATTCAAGAATACAAGACTAGCCTTTCTAAGTTGATTTTTCATAAAGTCTTACAAGAAAAAGTTTTCTAAAATTTCTTTTATTAAAAATCATCAAGAACTGTACATATATATCTCATGACTATCGTTTATAATAGTAACATTGTTCATATTGCATGTATAGTTAATATATATAGTATGAACATTACAAACATTTCCAAAACTATTTTTCGAAATTGGAAATTTCTGCTGATCAGAACTGATCCTTCTTTTTTGTGACACAAACATTTTCAAAACTTGAAAATAATATTATAATTAGATATATCTTTCGAATTAGATAGAAAAAGATATATAATTTGCTAAATTCCGAGTTAAAACGACCAAGTTATGGCCGTTTTAAATTGGAATTCCCGCGTAGGACGAAATTTTCTAGTTTTGTTAAATAGTTTGGATTAGTTAAGTGATTAAATACTAATTAGGGTATTTCTTCCTTTTTAGGTGACCCCAAAATCGACGACTCCATATCACCGGATTACTTTTACTAAGAGACTGGTGATCCAATGGCCGAGTGAGTTTTCCTCTTATTTTGTTACCTTGTTTGTGTTTGTAGCTAGTTGCATTAGAATTATAGGAACAAGATAAAAACCGACATGAATGAGGATGTGATAGATGATGAGACTTTGATGTATGTATGCCAAAGAATACTAAATCATATCGAAACCATGATTCGATTGGATAACTGCATTGTTCATATTATTTCTATTTATGTGTATCATATTGGTTGGTCACTTTAAAGAATGTATGAATAGATTGGATAACTGCACTATTCATATTATTTCTGTTTATGTGTATCATATTGGTTGGTCACTTAAAGAATGTATGAATAGATTGGATAACTGCACTGTTCATATTATTTCTGTTTATGTGTATCATATTGGTTGGTCACTTTAAAGAATGTATGAATAATTTGACCTAAGCAAAAACAAATTGGTCATGCATCGCATTGGACATATTGCATTTAGTAGCGTGCTACTCTTATGCAGGTCGATCGGTATGGTCCGAGGACTCGTTTAGATAATGAGACTCGGTATCAGAGCTCATTCATAGGGAACTAAGGCGCACCGAGGATGCATTCCATGTGTGAGCCTAGCCGAATCGAGTGTTATGCGCCTGGGGGGCTTCGGGGACTAGCAGCGGTCGTGTAAACTTTCAATACCATCCTTAACCCTTGATACGGAGGGTGTAAATTCGTTCTGTGTATGGGTTCTGAATACCTATACATAATTGTCTGCTCATGTGTTTGTTCATGCATAGCATATGAATGATTTATAACTTGCTTGTTATGGTATGGAATTAAGGGAATTCTCACTAAGCTAGTGTAGCTTATATCCCAATAGATGTTTGAATGAACAGATTAACTCAAGAAGGCTACGCGAGGACCGAGATGGTTGGAGCAGGATATGACTTCGGGATTCTGGCAGGAAGTAAGAATACTTGAAGATATTAGCTAGGTTTTGTGAACTGTCTTGTAATAGTTTGTGTAGTAAAATCTTTGATGAATTGTAATTTGAAGTATAGTGAATTGTATTTTCTTTACATTATTACTTAAGTTGTACCAATATAAAATGTATTACTCCGATGTGTCTCCACCATGTGTTAGACGCCTTGTACATAATATGGAAGCCTTCGTGTGACTAAGGCGGTCATTCTTAGTCTTTAATATTGTGTACGGCAGACTGTCACGTTTATGGTACCTTTCGGGGCATGATACTGTGTTTGTATCCGATCACTAGCGCGCAGATTGAGATAACATCATCGAACAACAATTAATAATAAAATAATATTAAAATACCTTTCTAGTACCATATAATAATTTATCATAAAATAAAATGCGTATCATATTTTCTACCGGTACATATTTGTCATTTCATTTACTATTCATCTATCTCTACTTTATGTCATTATTCTTACACACCTATCTTACACCTACCTCTTATAATTTACTTTTTCTTATACAACTTTATCTAATTTTACACGTAACTTCTTCTTTTACTCTTCTCTCTCTCTCTCACTCCTCCTCCCCCCCCTCCCCCCCCCCCCCCCTTAGAGCCGGAACAACTTCCCCCCTTCCTCTCTCGCTCATTTCATTAATCATTCTTTAGGCCTTCTCATTCTCTAAAAATACCCCTTATCCTTCACACAATCAACGCGTTACATTTACCCTTCTCTTACACTCTTTTAAATACTTCAAACTCTCTAAAAAATTTCTCTTTCCTCTCTCTCAAAAATCACCCTATCTTTTCTCTTACACATACACATTTTCGTTGTTTTTTTTTTGGTAAACACTCTAGACACATTCTCTATATTATGTTTATAATCATGTATATACGACTTTATGCATAGTCCACAACAAAACTCCATAATGCTTGGATACTAGGGATGGAAATGTAAGATAACATACTTGTTTCATGTATACTTTAAGCTTATGTTCATATTGTTTATTTCATGCACCCTAACTTAACTTCCATCATATGTATATGTATATGTATATGTATATGTATATGTATATGTATATGTAATATATATATGTTTTAGAGTATAAAAGTTTGTTAATCTAACATTTTATTTCATATTTCAAGCACCTTCTTTCCATACAATTTATTTTATTCAAAGACTTGTCCATTTCAAGTCATAATAAAATTCTAGCCATTTTCTAATCTTAGAATGATTTAAAAATAGAGTCCGAATGAGACTAGAATATTTCAGGTCTCGGGAAGCCTTAAAAAATCTAAAACTCCCATTTTATTTATTTTTATCTCGTTTTGTTTTTATTTATTATTCTTGGTAACTAGATTATTTCAAGTCTAGAGAACCTTAATTATAAGCTAAAACTCCCATGTTTTTATTTTAATTATGCTTATATTTATATTTTAACCTTCTCATCTTTTATTTTAAGTTCACCTTGTCAATAAAATGATTCATGAGTATAGTTTTATGCTCATATACATAGAGCATTCATAGTGATGTTGTTTGACAAAATGAAATTTTTAAACTTTAGAAATTGACAATTTCTTATTATGTAAAACATTTACTTAAACAAATTTTCGAGACAAGGAAAAAATTCTTTTATTAAAGGAAATTTTTAAAACAAGATCATCCTCTTAATTTCTTATCAAAATCGTGACACGCAATGTGAAGAAGGGATTGTTATAAATTTTATTTTGTTTCTTGAATCAACATGATTTTAATATTTACAAGTGATGAAATCACAAAACAAACTCTACATCTATTTATTTTGAAAATGTCGGAACCTTAAACAATGTTCTAGAAAATATAACTTGAGTTTTTTTTCTTAGGCACATACGGAAAATCATTTGTCAAAATAAAAATTTAGAAACAAAATCATTCTCCTATTTTCCTCAATAATGCTATGACCAATGAGTATTTAAAAGGAGCTGTGAAACTTTAATTTTTCTTTCTCAAATCAACGTAGTTTTGGTGACAGAAACAAGAAACAAACCCTGCATCTAATTTTTCTAAAAAGATGTCAAGACATAGGAAAAAGGACTTAAGAAAAATTAAAAACTTAAAATTCTTTGTGACAATCACATAAGTTTCAATACCTTGGAAATTAAATTGATAAATGAGATTTATTTGTAAAATGCTTATGTAAGCCAAAACTTTCAAAATAAATAAAACAAAGTATAAAACCATATTTTCAAGTTTGAATCACTCTATTGTAAAGTCTTAAAAAAGAAAAATTTATTGCAAGTTTTCAAAGTTTATTTTCCATGAACCTAAGCTTATTAATTTCTTTACAAAGCTATCTTAGTGGAAAGTTTATTTTTTAGCAACATCACTAAGATCATGCATGTATTATGAACTAATACTATGTCTCAATCATATTTAAGTATAGGAATAATAAATACACAACATAAAGAGTCTATATAAAATAAAACTTGTTAAAAATATCAAAATAAGGTTGAGACAAAGTCTAGATGTAATCTGATCCACTTGTTCCAAGACCTAAACAATCTTATATGTTTGAAATAACCATCGAAATAGATAGAACATTCGAAGTAGATAGAAATCGACTACTTATTTGCAAAATCCATAGTTAAAAAGAGAATGTTATGGTCGTTTTAAGATTAAAACTTAGTAACCGAGAGTTCTACCAAAAATTAGTTCTCTAAAATAAAACTTCGAGCAAGACTTGTGTGGAATACTCATTCGCGGTATTTTCTTTTATTCAGGTAACGAGGATAATGAATTGCTCTTACCCAAGGACTACTTTGATTAGGAGCTATGGATGAGTGAGTTTTTCCTCTAAATTCGTATCTTGTATGTGCTTATACAGGAGAACATTAGAATATAGGAAAAGATAAAATGAAATTACATGTGGGATGCCATCAGATTATGCTTGTGATTCTTATGTGCTTGATCAATGAATAATAAGTATATCAAAACCTTGAAATGGATGACTAATGTTCTATGTTTTCATTATCATATTGTTGTGTATGTAGTTATCTTGCTGATCACCCCTAAACAAAAAGTAACATGCTTGGGAATCAAATAATAAATTGATCATGCGTAGCATGTCATAGAATTACATCATTGAAGGTACTTACTCCTATGCGAAGAGCTGGAAGACATATGAGATCCCACCATGGTCATAGATTTGTTCCTTCTTAAGGAAATTACAGATATTCGGCGAATGTGTCTTAAGAAGGAGCTGCGCCGACCGATCGCTGTGAGCAAGTGCTTCGGGATTAACAGTAGAGGATGCAAAATACCTCAATTCAAATTCCCTAAACTTTGTCATATAGAGGTAAATCCGTTCTATGTATGGTTCCAAATGACCATACATATTTGTGTGTTTCATGCAATTATTGCATAACATAAGCTTTGACTAATAAAATTATTTATTTATGATTATAGGTGCAAATGATGGGAAGTATCTTACTAAGCATGTTGTAATCTTACACCCCCATAGATCTTTGTTGAAACAGGAATACTTGAGGCTTTATTCGAGGGACAAGACATTAAGAAAATCATTAGTGGACACTTGGAGCTCTAATGAAAGATCTAACAATATAGGATGCAGTTCTTTTGGAAACCCTTTTGTCAAATATATGATATATTATTATTTTGAAGACAATTATGGATGATTGTAATACTTGACTCATTTGAGGATATTAGCGGGGGTATGCCCTTAAGGAATGTAATCTACTTTATTTAAGTTTATTGATATATAATTCTCTTCATTGCTATTTAATTAATACCATCATAAATTGTGCTACTCTAGTGTGTTGCTTTTGTTGTGATGAATGCCTTGTGCATAATATGAAAGCCTTTGCGTAACTAAGATAGTCATTCCTAGACTTTACATTATGTATGTTGAACTCCTACGTCTAGGGTATCCCTCAGGGCATGACAAGTCTAGTAATAGTTTACTAATGCTGATCTCAAGAGCAGTAGTGAGCAACTCTACATCAACCAAGAAGCAGCAGGCATAATAGAGTCCACTAATAAACATATCAACAACCTGGGCAAGCATTCATGAGAGCACCAATCCAAGCAATGAGTATAACGACAGCAGAACAACTAAATTCTATTAAGTGACAATGGCAACAACATCTATCGCAACAACAACAGTGAGGACACTTTCTAGCCTCACATTCACTTCTTACCAGCGGATGTTGAGTCCATACACTATTGAGAAGATGCATCAAAACACCACGTGGCAACAAAGACCAACCTTCATGAGCTGCTACAAGCACTATACTGAGCTAGCAAGTGCAGCACTAGAATTTTGTAGTCATCCGAGCGGTTCTAGCAAGTAACAAGCAAGTCTCCATCGAATATATAACAGAGCAATGCATCACCAATTAATCTGATCTGAATTCTCAAGGACAATCGGAGCTCCTATAAGTCTTCTCAAGCAGTTTAATGAAGATAGACTAGAGCTGACCAAGATCATACACTAAGCTAAAGTGTGATTCATTCACCATACCGAGCTAGCCATAAAAATTGAGCATAAATGACTTGAACCATACATCGACCGACCACTTGTAGCAATAACTCATATTTAGTTTACTGTTTTAATACTTCATTTTTTAGGGCTAAATTACTAATGCCCACTTTTGTAACTATTCAAGTGACTTTTGTTGTACTTTTCTTTAAGATTTTAGGGATCTACTCCACTAAAATATACCCACTCTATAGCAATCATCTCTCATCAAGTTACATCACAGTACCACCAACCTCCATATAACCTTACCACCATACAACTACCGATATTTTATGATCATTCCCTCACTTTCTACACATTCATTTCCTATATATATACCTTCTTCACTTTACTTTAAAGAGGCTCTTATTATCACTCCACATGTTCATTGAACCCATTATTCCATATCCATTCATCATTCTATAATCTTTTTCCCGTTCACCTCACCTTACCTCACTCAATGACCTCAACCTCACTTCACCTCATTTTCTAGCACTATTCCTTACAAACATTAATAGTGTCAATAGTGGAACATAGGCTACAGCCCACTTGGTTCCCCTAAACCTTGAGGCCTAAGGAACAACTATTCTCACCAGTCCAAGAAGGCTTACTGAAGATGATACCTCAGGCTTCAACCCAGTGAGGAATCCCAAGGTACCATCAAAGCTGCCAATTAAAGAGGACGGTAGATGACCTCTTCGAGAACTTGACCTCGAGACAATTTACAAAGCTTGTCCTTGAGTTTCTTCCACTAGATTAGGCTCGGTAAATGAGCAACTCCATGAATCTACCCAGATATAATGACTACAAGACACTTGAGTCCCACCTTAGTTCCGGAGAGGAGAGGACATAACTAACTCAACCACACTTCATGCAATTGCAACTCTTTAGCTAAGACCCCATCACCTTAGGTGCCAATTCAGCTACCAGGTGGAAATTTGCCTTAACCATAAAAATTTGGTGGACCCATTCTAGTAGAACCTTAAGAACCATAAATAACCCTTTCCTCTTGGGAAAGGGAGAGCCAACTTTTTCTTAAATAAGTAAATATTCTTTGAATAAGGAAGGACCTATGGATTAAGTTAAGCATCGAAGTGGTTGCATTAGGCAAACCCCCCATACACCTCTGACCACATTTATGTTTTTGAAAAAGCTTGACAAAATCAACTCATGCAATATGTGGCACCATCTATGGGAAAAAACTTATTCCATCTTTTTTCTCCTTTGGATCATCTTATTCACAAAAACCCCTCATAAACCCCAACCTTCTTAGTGAAAAAGAAAACCTATATAAAACGAAAAGTAGCTTTTGATAACTACCATGTCGAGAACCCAACAGAGTCAAAACTAGCTTGACTCGACTATCACTCAACCAGCAACAGCACTAGCAGACGATAGAGGTCCTGAGCTACTGCATCCTTAACCAATCACTACTGCAAACATCGTCGATTTCCTAAACCCAGTGTGTATCCTGGAGCTTGAGAACTTATGCAGGCAACTCGCGAATAAGAATGTTGAAAATGAACATTCTAATGCCCTTCTATAATCTAAAATCAGATTTAGAAGGGTTAAGGAACCCACACCTGGAAGAAAAAGCTTCCAGTACATGACAAAGCGACTCCCCACCATCCAAATTTAATAGAGGATCACCCAAAAGAGACCATCAGTGTGTCACGACACATTGCAGGCTAGTGCCTCCAGTAGAGAGCAATCCCACAGCTTGAAACTAACCCTAAATATGTACCAAGGACATGTTATCTCCAGGAACCCAATAAAAGCTACCCAAACACCTCACGAGAGCACATAACATCCCATTACCTGACTCAAACTTCCTCAAGACACCGAATAGATAAGGGAAGATGTCTAAGGGTAGATCATGCAAGCCCTGGTTTAACTCGAGTTCATAAGGACAACGCATCAACACGCCATTGTCAAGGTGACCCAACCAAGTTCAGAAAGAGAATGTGCCCTTAAAGAGATCAAAAATATGATGAAGAGGTCGTCAATCATCAAAGAAAGCTTTGAGGATGGATCTACAGCAAAGATGATCCCAGAAAAAACATCCTTTATAGTCGAAATCCAATCCGAGGTACTCCCAACTAGAGCTCGACTCTAGAACTTAGAGATATAACACATAAAATATAAATAAATAAATAAAATTTAAATTAAATTAAGATAAATGGGTCATGATATATATAAGATTATATCAAAGCCATAAAACAAGTTAAGTTTGGTTAATTTTGTTTCGGGAAAGAATTGTGAAAAATTTGGAACTTCTGCAATTTTCTGCAAATGCAATGCCGCCTTTTGGAGGGAGTACGCCGCCAGCGTAGGGACAAACATAAGATGTCCATAGTGACAAATTTTGTTACGCAGGAGTGTGTGTGTGTGTGTGTGTGTGTATGTGTCTGTGTGTTTTTCAGCGTTGTTTAGCATCAAAAGCATTATTGTCTAACGTCGGAGTCGAACGCTACCGGCATTGCATTGGGTTTTGTCGGCGTATGACGATCTGAATGACGCGAAAGATTTTTGTTGCACGTCGAACGCTGCCTCTTAAGGATCCTACACCACCAGCGTAGAAATTAAATTTGCTGGCATAGGTGTAAGTTCTATAAATAGACACGCTCGTCCGAGGGTTTTTCAATAGAAGTTATTTAATCCTTTTTCCTTCGTAAGAGAGAGAAGTCTGGTTATTCTTTGTGTTCTAGTGTGGAATCTTCATCCTAAGGCGATTTTAATCAAAGGTGAGTGATCATAATCCATCTACAACATGTTTGCTACCAATTTATGCATGATTTCTTAGGGTTTTGTTATGTTCTTAAAGGAAAATATGGGAAGGATTAAGATCTTGGGTTTAATCTGTCTCGGTTGGATAAAAAGTGAGATTTGTGGTTTAAAGAAGTAAGTATAATGTTCTCATATAAGTTTTATGCAAATTTCATGCAAGTTCTAAGGATTCTGTGGTTGTCTGCATAAAGGAAACCCTAGCTTTGGGTGAGATCCGAATTTAGCAGATATAGATTGGGTTCATGATGATCTACATTGGTAAGTTGTATCTCGTTTATGATGGTGTTAATCCATGTATGATTTGATGATCCTTATACGTTCTTTATGTTATGCAAATTAGGATTTTGGTGAAATATTTGGTGCTTGTGGAGTTTTGTGCAGTTTATTGTTATTCTTGAGGATATTTGTGGAGTTTGATCAGAGTAGGCGATGTAGATAGCGGGGATCTCTTCTCAAGTTAGGGTTTTTTTAGAATTCGTGTCTGTTAGGATATATTGATAACGTGTTTATATCTATTGATGTATATGTATATATATGTTGTAACATGATATATGGAGTTTATGGAATTGTTGTTGGTGTTGATTTAAGAGTTTGTGGAGTTTGGGTTGTCTTTGTTGTTGTTGATATCGAATTTGAGGATTTGAATTGTATTCCTAAAATGGAGAAAGGTACGACCAATGCCTGCTTATTGTTTTTGCTTGTAAGTTTAGTATTGCTTGACTGGTTGTATGAACAGAATTTCATAATAAACCTAATTCTAGTCGGCTTAATAATTATTTACTTGGTTGTGCTTGGCCTTGACCAGTAAAGACCTGATAGACAGTGATACTGGTGAGGCACCCTAATGATCTTGGTGTAAGGTTGTTCCTAATGGACTCGTGCCTTGATATGATTCTGGTAGAATTAGGGGGATGTAAACCCTAGTATTCTCAGTAGTTAAGTAAACCCCAGGAATTGAAAGCGAAACCTTAATCTAGTCTAGTTTAAGTCTAGTGAGAGAAGCTTAGGAACCCTAAATCCGGCTTTCCTTCGGTTCCATAATAAAAGAATTTTTATAAAGTAAATGAATATGAATTATTGTTTTAAAATATATTTTAAACCTTAGAAAGTTTTAAATTCGGGAATTTTCCAATTCCGGGCCTTCCCGAGCTCAATTACGAAAAAAACGTGCCCCGAGACCATAAACTCAGAAAAATATTCTGGAATATTCATTAGAACCGAAATTTTATAAGGATTTCAAAAATATCAATTTTATAATTTTCCAAGCTATTAAAATTACAGTTATAGCCTTTTCCCATATTTTCGTTACAACCGGTAAAGTAGATGTCTTGTCTACTATTCACAAGTACAACCTACACTACACACTACCCATACCCTATTCTTACATCCTTACAACTACTCATTTCAATTTTCTTTTCCAAGAAATTTTGTTTCCTAAATAATTATTACATTTATTACATTTTATTACATAAAATCCAAATTTTATCAAAAATTCAAACCCTCTCTCTCTCACACCCCTCTTGGCCGGCGCCCCCCTCCCCAATTTCCCTCTCATTTTGTTTTATTTTACTTCTTTATTACAATTAAAACCCTAATGCATGTAATATATAAGCTCCTTTTTCTCTCTCTCTCCTCATTTTCACTCTTCTAAAATTTTACAAAAGTTGAAAACCCTCTCTTCTTCCTCTCTATATTGTCGTAACCCCTCCTCCCCTCACACACACACACAAACTCATTTCCTCTTCTTTCATTTCCACATCTCCATTTAGGTGATGATTCTAAACCTTATTCCTATATTATCTTGTAATGGCAAGACCATTCTTGTGTGTTTTTCACATTTAATCCCAATGAGCACATGCTAGGGACATGAAAACACTTATACAAGAATATCAAGCCATCACAAGAAGTGGATCTAGTGTTTAAAAGAGTTTTTGTTAAGATAATGTTATGTTCATGCATGTAAAGTAGGGATCTTGCATAGAAATTTATGTTCATGCCATGAAACTCATGATTCATGCACCATATGTGGTAGATCTAAGTGTTAGACACTCATACATTCATTGATATTTATGTTCATGTGGTTGTTTTGAGCTTACATGCATTTATGATCATAAAAGCTTAGTCTTGCATGTATATAGATGTGTTAGATGGTAGATCTTCATGTATAGGAGGCAAGAAACTTGAAAAAGAAAAGATTTTTGGTTAGAAACGTCTTATGGAAATTCGGATGATTTTGGAACCCTATTTTAAAAACCACCAAAACCACTTTAAAAATCATATTTTTCATGAAAAATGGAAGGTATATGTAATAGGCATCCTTAAGGAATGATTTTTATGAGTTTAAATGAGTTTAGGCATGAGTAATATGTAAAACAAGTAGTGAAGTTAGAATAAAAAATTTTGAGATATTGATTAAATTGCTAAATTCGTATTTTGGGATAATGCCTACATAAACACCTAGTGTCCAAGCTCAAATTGCATGTTTTATGAATTAAATAAAGTTTTTAGACAATAGATATAATAAATCTTCAATTTTTAATGCATTAAACAAGTTTTCTCATACGAAAAATGCAAGAAAAGAAATTTTCTAAAATTCAGATTTTTGTGAAAAGCTTGTTTAAAAACACATTTACCAAGTGAAAAATGTGAACTTCTATGCATAAATGAAGGTCATGGATAGTACAGATGTTAGGAACTCACTTTTATTTAGATAACGAGTAAATTCCAAGAATAAAATCCTAAAAACTCTAGGGAATGTAAAGTTGGAAAGAATAGATTTTTAAGAAGTGACCATTATGGAGTTTCATAATAATTAGGAGTTCATAAGAGTTCATCATCCAAAATCATCAAGACCATGCATATATTAAGCTCATTACATGACATTCATCCTAGGAATTCATTCATATACCATCTATACATAAATCATCAACTAGAAACATTTTTACCAAATGCGAAACAATTTTTCGGAATCGGAAACGTTACAGAACAGATCTGATCCCTCTGTTCCGCGACCTTAATGTTTTCAAAACTTGAAAATAATATTAGAAATAGATATATATTTCGAAGTAGATATAAATCGAAATAAAATTTGCGAAATTCCGAGTTAAAATGACCAAGTTATGGCCATTTTAAGTTGGAACTTCCGCAAATAGCGGGAATTCTGATTTTGTGAAGTTTAGATGCCTAGCTTGAATTAGTTTAATGATAAGATTCTTATTAGGTTGTTCTTATTTGGTAGGTGATTCCGAGCAAGACGATACCCTACCACCTGACAACTACTATTAAGAGACCGGCGTACCATGGCCGAGTGAGTATTACTTCCGCTCTCGATTATTGCTTGTGATTGCATTGATAGTAGCATTAGTTGTTTAGGCAAAGATAAAAACGATTATGCATGTGGGGTATATCGAAATTATATACTTGTCTGCTGTTAATATGTGAAGTTGAACTTAAGGAATATAGAAACCAGGTGTTAAGTTGCTGCTTGTTTAGCGAGAATTTATATTGATTGTCTGCGAATAATTGTTGGTCACCTAAAAGAATCAGATTAATCTATATTGGACCTCAATTATAATTGGACTCATTCATTTCACAATGGGGACGGAGCATTAGCATTTGTTGGTTTTTTGTGACCCATAAAACGAATATGTTGGTTAATCGTGAACCATAAAACAAAATTGTTGGTTAATTGTGATCCATAAAATGAATTATTATTTAGTTGACCGTGAGCTTAAACGGCGTCGTACCCCAGGATTCGTTAATCTGCTAACCCGGGATGGAGGGCGCAAGTCCATCCACATATGATTTCCGACTGATCATATGTTTGCTGAACTCATTTGCTTGATGCATATCATTTGTTTGAGTAACCACTTGTTTGAATGATTGTCTTAATTGTGATATGGAAGTTTTCACTCACTAAGCTAGTTAGCTTACGCCCTATAGTTTTTACTTGTTGCAGCATAAATTCATTTGGCTTAGCCAAGGCAGCTACATCTAAGTACCGGAGCTAGGAGTTTCCCTTAAAAGTTTATTTCGATTTTGTTTAGACTTCCGTTGAAACTAAAGGACTCTGGATGACTGTAATGGACTTAATATTATTTTGCGGGATGCCCCTTAGACTTTGTAAAGTATATATGTGTTTTGGTTTATTATCTATGGCTAATGAATGCCACATTAAACTTCTTAACTCCATTGATCGAGTATTCTATTGTCGAAAGGGACGCTTTACATCTATACAAGACTCTCGAAGGGCTCGGATAGAATTTCGAGAGTCCTTATATGTATGTGGCGGGCTGTTACATTTAGATACCCTATGGGGCGTGATAGGGAAATCAGGGATGTTTAAGGAGTACCCACTCATCCATATATGTATATAATTACCTTGTTTTCAAAGAGTTGGTTGTTTTTCAAGAGGAGTCTGAGTTACTTCGAGTTTGGGACTAAAGTATACATAGTTCTAAACTGTGTTGATTTGCAGAATATAAAAAGATAACAAACTGATTGCTTACATTAGACTTAGTGCATTTGATATGTATATATATATATATATATATTTGTTGCGTGTGCATTTGCATTTATTTTTTAAGGATTGGAGTTATCGTACTGGGCTTCGCAGCTCACTTTTTAAAATTTCAGGTACAGGTGATGAAGACATTGTATATGATCTTTCGGGTTATGATCTGATCTTTGATCAGGGGGATGGCGATAGTGGACCTGACTACCCAGCTAAAAGTTATATTTTTATTATTTTTTTTATGAACAATTATTAGATCGTTTGTTGTTAGAAGACTAAGTTGTAAATGAAGGTTCTTCTCTTGTGGACAATTTATGTTGTTATGTTGGATTGTTGGCTTATGGATATACCAACTAGGATGTTTTCTTGATTAAACAGGAATGTTATGAAGTTACTTGTGTTTCTAGGTTGTACAGGTTGTATTGAGTATCCTATGAGATATCCTATGTGCGTGTTTACAAGTGATATTTGATTGTTTGTGGATATTAGAGCCTTAACGTGTTCTATTTCAAAAGAGGACATGTGATGGGTTGTAATGCCTTATTTTAGGACGTTACAACTTATTTGGTATCAGAGCAATAGGTTTTCAATCAAATATATCTAAGTTTTGACTCCTTAGGACGGTGAGATTTGATGAGAGGGGTAGAATAGGTTTGTTGTTTTGTTAAGTTCTTATTGTCTGATAGATTTTAAGTTTTGACCTTGAGTTGGATATCTTATTTAATCTTGTGGTGTTTGGTTTGTTTTAGAATGCCTCCAAGAAGAAGGAATCTTGAAGAGAATGAAGATGAGCAGCAGGCTCAAAAAGAGAATTTACCGCAACCACCACTTGTAGGATAGCAGGTTCCAATTGATGTTGCACAGCTTATGCAAGCTGTGACTGCTTTGTTGAGAGTGGTCGGTCAACAATAGCAAGATATGAGGAGGGACATGCAGATGGTCCAAGCGAATGCTGAAGCTTGGAGATAGGAGACACAAAGGTTGAATGGGAATGGAGGTAATGGGGCTAGACATGCAGATGTTCTTAGCCTGAACAAATTTGTGGAACTTGTGCCTAAGTTTTAGTACCAGGAAAACCCTTAGAGGCACAGTTATGGATGAAGGAAGTCGAGAAGACTTTTTATGCTCTGGACATTCCAGAGAACAAAAGGGTTGAGTATGCCTCTTATTTATTGACTAGAAAAAGCCAATAACTGGTGGATGAACCTCGAAAAGACACATGGCAGGAGGGGTGACATGGTAGGATTTTCAACAAGCTTTCTTCAGAGAGTTCTTTTCGAATAATGTCAAACAAAGAATGCTCTAGGAATATTATACTTTACAGCAAGGGAAATTGTCAGTAGAGAAATATGAAGCTGAACTGCACAGACTGATGAGGTTTCTACTTGATGCATTGAAGGAGAGTGAGGAAGCCAAAGTTAGCAGGTTCATTACTGGATTGGAGCCTGAGATCTAATATCGGGTCAATTTGATGAATTTGAGCAACTATTCAACAGTTGTGAATAAGGCCAAGACAATGGAACAGGGCCTGAGTAGGATTAAGAGCAGAGAGCCTCAGAGAAATCAGATCTTCTTGGGCAAGAGACCAGCAGCTAGTGTTTAGGCACAAAACAAAGGCAAGAGGCCTGTTACTCAGACTTTCAGGTCAATAGTACAAAATTTTGATAAGAGGTGCCCTAAATGCCTTAGGAAAAATGACTTGAAGGATTGTAAGTGGATGAAAAATGCTTGCCTTTTTTGTGGGAAGCTTGGACTTAAGAACAGTGTTTGTACAGATACAGTCCTTCCATAGGTTTTCTGCTTTAAGTATGGATAGAGAGGACACCGAGTAGTGGATTGTAAAGGAGGGTGGTTTGGTAGAGTTTATTCTAGCCAGGGACAGCGAACACCAGCAAAGGTATACGCTCTTCAGCGTAATGAGACATCTAGTGTGGACACTATTTGCGGGTATATTCCTATACTTCAGCATAGTGCATTTGTATTGTTTAATACCGGTGCTAGCTTTTCTTGTGTTTCTAAATCGTTTGTGGATGTATGCGGTTTATCTATTGAGCACATGTCTGATTATGTATATGTTAGTACACCTTTAGGATGTGGATCTATGTTGGATAGAGCATGTAGGGATGTGGATATTGAAATAGAGGGTAGACATCTTCCTGTGGATTTGATTGTATTAGACATGTTGGATTTTGATGTGATTTTGGGAGTTGGTTGGTTGGCAAAGTACCATGTGGTCATAGATTGCCACAATTTAGTTGTGGAATTTAGTTTACTTGATGGAGACCAGTTTGCTAATAAGCTGGTAGTGCAACGACCTCCATTTCTACCTACCTATGAACTGTGGGGGAGATCGATTTTGGCTTCTATGGTGAAAGAGGATAAGCAGAAATTAGTTTTGTCTGATATACCTGTAGTATGTGAGTTTCCAGAAGTTTTCCAGAGGATTTGCCTGGATTACCTCCTATGAGAGAAGTGGAGTTTGGAATTGATTTGATAACTGGTACTACACCGATATCAAAGATCCCTTATAAAATGGCCCTTACAGAACTGGCAGAACTTAAATTGCAGTTAGATGATCTGTTGAAGAAGAAATTCATTAGACCTAATGTTTCACCTTGGGGAGTTCCAATTCTGTTTGTTAAGAAGAAAGGTGGAAGCATGAGATTATGTATAGACTACAAAGAATTGAATCAGTGACAGTGAAGAACAAGTATCCATTGCCAAGAATTGATGATCTGTTTAATCAGTTGGCAGGAGCTTCAGTTGTCACGCCCCAAAAGGGTATCCTAAACGTAACAGTCCGCCACATGCCATATAAGACTCTCGAATTACTATCCGAGTCCTTCAGGAGTCTTGTATAGATGTAAGGCGTCCCTTTACGACAATAGAATACTCTATTCAATGGAGTTAAGAAGTTTAATGCGGCATTCCATAGCCTTAGATAATAAATCAAAACACATACATAAAAGTTACAAAGTCTTAGGGGCATTCCCCTGCAAAAGAATATTAAAGGTCCATTACAGTCATCCAGAGTCTTTTGGTTTCCTATGGAAGTCTAAACAAAACTAAACACAACTTCTATAGGAAACTCCTAGCTCCTATACCTGAGTTGTAGCCTGCCTTGGCCTAAGCCAAATGAACTCGTGCTACAACAAGTAAAAACTACAGGGGCGTAAGCTACACTAGCTTAGTGAGTGAAAACTTCCATATCGCAATTAAAACATAACATTCAAACAAGTGATTAACCAGTCAAATGATATGCATCAACACGTGAATTCAACAAACATATGACCAGTCGGAAATCATATGTGGATAGACTTGCGCCCTCCATCCTGGGTTAGCAGATTAACGACTCCTGCGGTACGACGCCGTTTAGGCTCACTGTCAACTAACTCATATATTCATTTTATGGATCACGATTAACCAACATATTCGTTTTATGGATCACAATTAACCAACATATTCGTTTTATGGATCACAATTAACCAACATATTCGCTTTATAGATCATGAAAAACCAATAAATGCTAATGCTCCATCCCCATCGTGATATGAATGAGTTTAAATTTATATTTGATGTCTAATAATCGATTAAACCAATTCTTTTAGGTGACCAAGCAATACTCGCAAACAATCAATTCTAACCCTTCTATACATATAATGATTTATTACCCGGCTTCGATATTTTTTAAATTCAACTTCACATAACAACAGCAGACAAACATAATTCCTAAATAACCCCATCATGCATATTCATTTTTGTTTTTGCTTAGCAACTAATGCAGCTATCATTACAATCACAAACAATAATTGAAATTAGAAGTAATACTCACTCGGCCATGGTACGCCGGTCTCTTAGTAGTAATAATCGGGTGGTAGGGATTCGTCGTTCTCGGGATCACCTACCAATAAGAATACCCTAATGAGAACTTCATCACTTAACTAATCCAAACTATGCATCTAAACTAAACAAAATCGTGATTCTCGCTATTTGCAGAAGTTCCAACTTAAAACAGTCATAACTTGGTCATTTTAACTCGGAATTTCACAAATTTTATATCGATTTCTATCTAATTCAAAAGATCTATCTATTTCTAAAATTATTTTCAAGTTTTGAAAACATTTAGGTCATGGAACAGAGGGATCATATCTTATCTGTAACCTTTTCCATTTCCGAAAAATTATTTTGCACTTGATCAAAATGTATCCAGTTGATGATTCATGTGTATATAAAATATGAATGAGTTCCTAACATGAATGACATGTGATGAGTCCAATATATGCATGATCTTGATGATTTTTGACAATGAAAATTTTGAGAACTCCTAAATCTTACAAGACTCTAACAATAACTACTTCTTGAAAATCCAATTTTCCAAATTTGGCATTTCATTAGTGTTTTGGGATTTCATTCTTAGAATTTCCTTGTTATCTAAATAAAAATGAGTCTTCATTATCTATATTATCCAAGACCTTCATTTCCACATAAAAACTTACATTTTTCACTTTGCAAGTATGTTTTTAAATAGGCTTTTCACAAAAATCCGAATTTTGGAAAAATCCATTTCTTGCATGTTTCCTTTGAGAAAACTTGTATAATACATCAAAATTTAAAGCTTTACTATATCCATTACCTAAGGACTTCATTTAACACATAAAACCTTCATTTTGAGCTTGAATACTAGGTGTTTACATAGGTATCATCCAAAGTTACGAATTTTACAAGTTGAACACTAACTCAAAATTTTTCATCTTCATTCCACTACTTGTTTTACACATTACTCATATCCAAACTCATTTCAACTTATAAAAATCATTACTTAATGATACCTATTACTTATACCATTCATTTTTCATATAAAATATGAGTTTCAAAGTGGTTTTAAGAGTTTTTAAAATAGGTCTTGAAAATCATACGAATTTTCTCTTGAACATTTCTAACAAAAACATTTTCTTTTCAAGTTCCTTGTCTTATCTTCATAAAGATCTACCAACTATCATATTTATATTTACAAGACTAAGCCTTTATGAACATTAATGCATGAAAATACAAAATATCCATATGAACATGAATGTCAAGAAAAATATGAGTGTCTAAATGCTAGATCTACTTCTTATAGTGCATGAAAATGAGTTTAAAGACATGAACATATATTTTTCATGCAAGATCTCTACTTTTATATGCATGAACATAATAATACTTCAACAAAAACTCGTTAAACACAAGATCTACTCTTGTGATGGCTTGATATTCATGTATTAGTGTTTTCTTATCCCTAGCAATTGCTCATGGGGATTTAAAGTGAAAACACATAAGAATAATCTTGCCATTACAAGATTAAGTAGTAATAAAGCTTGAAAATATTACTAAGGAAAGATTTGATGAAGAAATGAGAAAAATAAACTTGTGTGTGTGTGTATGGGGGGAGGGGAGTTCATGTGCACACGGAGAGGAAAAGAGAGAGTTTTTTCCACTTTGTAAAAATTTTTGAAAGAGTAAAAATGAGAAAGAGAGTGAAAATGAGTTTATATATTAAGTGTATTAAGGTTTTTTGTATTAAAAGAAGAAAAATAAAACAAGTAGAGGAGAAATTAGGGGTGTGGGGGGTGTGCGCCGGCCACTAGAGGGGAGAGAGAGTGAGTGATTTAGTTTTGTTTGAATTTGTAATAAAATGAAATAAAAGTAATATTTAGTAAGAAACAAAATTTTATTGGAAAAGAAAATATAATGAGTGTTGTAAGGATATAACAATAAGGTATGGGTAGTGTGTAGTGTAGGTTGTACTTGTGAATAGTGGTAAATAGTAGATAAGACATCTACTTTACGATAGTAAAGAAAATATGGGAAAAAGGCTATAACTGTAATTTTTATAGCCTGGAAATTATAAAATTTATATTTTTGAAATCCTTATAAAATTTCGGTTCTAAAGAGTATGCCGGAATATTTTTTTGAGTTTCTAGTCCCAGAGCTCGTTTTTCCGTAATGGAGCTCGAGAAGGCCCGAAATAGAAAATTTTCCGAAATTAAAACTTTTTAAGGTTTGAAATATACTTTAAAACAATAATTCACATTAATTTATTTTATAAAACTTCTTTTGTTATGAAATCGAAGGAAAGCCGGATCTAGGGTTCTAAGCTTTCTCACTAAGCTTGAACTAACGATTAGGGTTTTGCTTTTTGGTTCCCGGAGTTTACTTGACTACTAGGAAAATCGGGGTTTACATCAGTATTCTCAAAGATAGACTTGAGATCTAGATATCACCAGTTGAGAGTGAAAGCCGAAGATATTCAGAAGACTACTTTCAGGATAAGGTATGGACATTATGAGGTCGTAGTCATGCCTTTTGGATTACAACGCACCAGCAGTGTTTATGGACTTGATGGATCGGATTTTCAGGAGTATCTTGATATGTTTGTTGTGGTATTCATTGATGATGTGTTAGTATACCCAAGGAATAAAGAGGAGCATGAAAAACATTTGAGGGTAGTTCTAAATAGATTAAAGGAGGAGAAGTTGTATGCTAAATTCTCCAAATGTGAATTCTGGTTAAAACAGTATCTTTCTTAGGGCATGTGGTGAATGGTAGTGGGATATCAGTTGATCTTGAGAAAGTCAAAGCAATGGTTGAATGGCCAAGACCCAATACTGTATCAGAGATCAAAAGCTTTCTAGGATGGCAAGGTAATACAAGCGATTTGTGGAGGATTTTTCTAAGATTACCAGTCCGTTGACCAGGTTGACACAAAAGGGAGTAAAGTGTGAGTGGAGTGACAAGTGTGAAACCGGTTTCCAGTTGTTGAAAGACAAGTTAGTGTCAGCTCCAGTGCTAGCCTTACCTATGAGTGGTGAAGAGTATGCAATATACAGCGATGCCTCTATTCAGGGATTAGGATATGTGCTGATGCAAGGGGGCAGGGTAATTGCATATGCTTCCAAACAATTGAAGCCCTATGAAAGGAATTATCCTACTCATGATCTGAAACTAGCAATGGTCATACATGCATTAAAGCTGTGGAGACACTACCTATACAGGGAAAGGTGTAAAGTGTTATATTGACCACAAAGTTTAAAGTATATCTTTACACAAAGAGAGTTAAATATGAGAAAGTAAAGATGGTTAGAGCTGATAAAGGACTATGACATTGATATCTAGTATCAACCAGGGAAGGCAAATGTTGTGGCTGATGCTTTGAGTAGAAAGCGAGTAGAAAATCTTGTAGCCTTGATTACGACTAAACGACATTTGCTTAATGATACGAGGAAGTTTGAGTTGGAGATAGTCACAAGACAAGTAGGTAAACATTTGACTAATATGAAAATTCAGCCTACTGTTGTGGACAGAATCAAGATAGCTCAAATAGATGATCAGAGTATCCTGAATATAATGAGAAGAATGGATATAGGCCAAGCACCAGAGTTTTATTTAGATGATGACGGTATTGTTAAATACAAAGGGAGATTATGTGTGCCAGTTCAAGGAGACTTTAAGAAGGAATTGTTGAAGGAAGCACATTATTCCAGTTACTCCATTCATCCTCGAGGAAACAAAATGTACCAGGATTTGAAGAAGCTGTACTGGTGGAATAATATGAAAAAGGAGATAGCGAAATATATATCCAAGTGCCATATATGTCAGATGATAAATATTGAACATAAGAAACCGACAAGTGAATTGAAACCTTTGCCTATACCACAGTGGAAGTGGGAACATATTACAATGGACTTTGTTTCCACTTTACCCAAGGCAAGAGATAAGTTTAATTCAATTTAGGTCATTGTGGATCGTCTTACAAAAGTAGCTCACTTTATACCTATTAAGGCTGGATATAAGTTAGAGCGTTTAGCACAATTGTACATTAAGGAGATTGTAAGAATGCATGGAATGCCAATAACTATCGTATTAGATAGGGATACCAAATTTGTGGGGAGATTTTGGAAATGTCTATATCAAGCTTTAGGTACAAAGGTTATATTCAGTATGACTTATCATCACAAACAAAAGGGCAATCAGAAAGGACCATCAAATACTAGAAGATATGTTAAGGGCATCGTGTGGATTTCAAAGAAAGTTGGGATGAGCATTTGCCATTAGTGGAATTTGCTTATAACAACAGTTATCAAGCATCGATTGGCATGCCTCCGTATGAAGCGCTTTATGGTAGAAAATGTAGATCACCTATTCATTAGGATGAAGTGGGGGAAAGACAGTTATTGGGACCATAATTAGTTCAGGATGCAATTGACAAGGTCAGTTTGATTAGATAAAGACTACAAGCTACTCAGAGTCGACAAAAGAGCTATGCAGATAAACGAAGAAGACCCTTGGAATTTCAAATGGATGAGCATGTTTTGCTGAAGATATCACCGACAAAGGGAGTTACTAGATTTGGATAGAGAGGGAAGTTAAATCCTCGATATGTGGGACCATATGAGATCCTAGAGAGAATAGGCGACATGGCTTACAGATTAGCTTTACCACCTGATTTGGAGGGACTGCATAATGTGTTCCACATATCCATGCTCAGGAAATATGTCAGGGTTCAGATGAGATAATAGCTCTTGAACCACTTGAAGTACAGCCGAATCTTACAACAGTTGAAAGGCTAATGAAGATTGTGGATACTAAAAAAAAAGATTTTAGAAGCAAAGTGATCAGATATGTAAGAATACAATGGAAAAATCAGAACAAGCATGAAGCCACCTAGGAGCTTGAGAAGGACATGAGATCCAGATATCCGAGCTTTTCTTTTAGTCCAAGTAAACTTTCGAGGACGAAAGTTCTTCTAAGGAGGGGAGAGATGTAACACATAAAAATAAATAAAATAAGATTAAATGAAGATAAATGGGTCATGATATATATATATATATAAGCTTATACCAAAGCCACAAAACAAATTAAGTTTGGTTAATTTTGTTTGGGAAAGAATTGTGAAAATTTTGGAACTTATGCAATTTTCTGCAGATGCAACGCCACCTTTTGGATGGAGTATGCCGCCGGCGTAGGGACTGGCTTAGGATGTCCACAGTGACAAATTTTCTTACACTAGAATCGAACGCCAGAGTATGTGTATGTGTGTTTTGTCAACGTTGTTTAGGATCAGAAGCGTTGTTGTCTAACATCGGGGTTAAACGCTGCCAGCGTTGCATTGGGTTTTGCCGGCGCATGACTCTCTGAACGATGCGAAGGATTTTTGTTGCACATTGAACCGCCGCTCTTGGGGATCCTACACCACCGGCTTAAAAATTAAATTTGCCGGCATAGGTGCAAATTCTATAAATATACGTGATCATTTGAGGGTTTTTCAACAAAAGTTATTTCATCCTTTTTCCTTCGTGAGAGAGAGAAGTCTGGTTATTCTTTGTGTTCTAGTGTGGAATCTTCATCCTAAGGCGAGTTTGATCAAAGATGAGTGATCCTAATCCATCTACAACAAGTTTTCTACAGATTTATCCATGATTTCTTAGGTTTTGTTGTGTTCTTGAAGGAAAACATGGAAGGATTAAGATCTCGGGTTTAATCTGTCTCGATTGGATAAGGAGTGAGTTTTGTGGTTTAACAAGTAAGTATAATGTTCTCCTACAAGTTTTATGCAAATTTCATGCAAGTTCTAAGGACTTTTGGTTGTTTGCATAAAGGAAAACCTAGCTTTGGATGAGATCCGAATTTGGCAGATGTAGATTAGGTACATGATGATCTAAATTGGTAAGTTGTATCTCCTCTATGATGGTGTAAATCAATGTATGATTTGATGATCCTTATACGTTCTTTATGTTATGCAAATTAGGGTTTTGGTGAAATATTTGGTGTTTGTGGAGTTTGATGCGGTTCATCATTGTTCTTAAGGATATTTGTGGAGTTTGATCGGAGTAAACAATGTGGATAGCGGAGATTTTTTCTCAGGTTAGGGTTTTTGGAGAATTCATGTCTATTAGGATATATTGATAACGTGTTTATATCTATTGATGATATATATATATATATATATATATGTTGTAACAGGATATTTAGAGTTTGTGGAATTATTGTTGTTGTTGATATAGGAGTTTGTGGAGTTCCTGAAATTGAGAAAGATACAAACAATCCCTACTTGTTGTTTTTGCTTGTAAGTTTAGTATTGCTTGACTGGTTATAGGAACAAAATTTCATAATAAACCTAATTCTCTTCGACTTAATAATTGTTTACTTGGTTATGCTTGGCCTTGACTAGTAAAGACCTGGCAGACAGTAATACTGGTGAGGCATCCTAATGATCTTGGTGTGAGGTTGTTCCTAGTAGACTCGTGCCTTGATATGATTTCGGTAGAATTAGGGGGAAATCGGGGATGTTTAAGGAGTACCTACTCATCCATATATGTATATAATTACCTTGTTTTCAAAGAGTTGGTTTTTTTTCAAGAGGAGTCTGAGTTACTTCGAGTTTGGACTAACGTATATATAGTTCTGAACTGTGTTGATTTGCAGAATATAAAAAGATAACAAACTGATTGCTTACATTAGACTTAGTGCATTTGATATATATATATATATATATTTGTTGCGTGTGCATTTGCATTTATTTTTTAAGGATTGGAGTTATCGTACTGGGCTTCGTAGCTCACTTTTTAAAATTTCAGGTATAGGTGATGAAGACATTGTATATGATCTTTCGGATTATGATCTGATCTTTGATCAGGGGGATGGCAATAGTGGACCTGACTACCCAGCTAAAAGTTATATTTTTATTATTTTGTTTTATAAATAATTATTAGATCATTTTTTGTTGGAAGACTAAGTTGTAAATGAAGGTTCTTCTCTTGTAGACAATTTATGTTGTTATGTTAGATTATTAGCTTATGGATATACTAACTAGGATGTTTGCTTGATTAAAAAGGAATGTTATGAAGTTACTTGTGTTTCCAGATTACATAGGTTGTATTGAGTATCCAATGAGATATCCTATGTGTGTGTTTATAGGTGATATTTGAATGTTTGTGGATATTAGAGCCTTAGCATGTTTTATTTCAAGAGAGGACACGTGGCGGGTTGTAATGTCTTATTTTAGGGTGTTACAAGAGTCTTACGATGGAACCATCGACCCTAAAGATCACATCTCCCAATTCTAATTCACCATGCAATACGTAACTTCTTAAGTGCAATTTGGTGCTAGACCTTTCCCACCACATTATGAGGCACAACTCATGTTTGGTTCAACAAGCTTGAACCAAATATGATTAGTTCATTCGACAAGCTTAGCAACATTGTCATGGCTCACTTTATGTCAAGCAAGCCACCAAAAAAAGAACTCTTCATACCTTTACACTGCACCCTTAAGAGATTATTTAGCAAGATTCGATGAAGCTTATCTAGAAGTCGCAAATCTAAATCAGGGTGTAGCCTTTGAGGCCATCAAACAAAGGGTCCTTGTAGATAGCCCATTCTTAGCTCACTATGCTTAAGCAAGTATGAGAGAAGGCATAGAAATACATTCAACAAGAAGACACTAGGAACTCAAGGAAGGAGGTAAGGGCAAAGGTCAAGCCCTCTCTAGCTAAATAGAATAAACATCGAGACAAGGGGCATCTGAATGATCGTCGTGACTGTAATAACCAAGCTAACACACACCCAAGTTGCAGAGATAGTGACAAGAAAAAGCTCTTCTCAATGTATGACGAGTTTACCCCTTTAAAAATACCTGTGGATGATGTGTTTCACAAAATAAGAGATCAAGGCCTCCTACAACCACCTCCTCTAATGAGGCCCAGCCCAAGGTGAAAAGAATCAAGAGAATATTTTAAATATTACTGCGACCGTGGGCATGATATAAAGAATTGTTGGCAACTCATGAGCACCATCGAAGACACCATACAATGTGGCTGGCTTAAGCAATATATCGATCATGACATCAAACTTGAACCATCCACTCAGAAGTGCAAAAATGACGAAAAGAAATGGATAGATGCTTGAGACAACCCTGACCAGCCCTGCCTTACTCAAGAATGCTAAGGAGAAATCAATGCCATCATAGGTGGATCCCTGACCTTGACTAAAACAAGACTACAGTCAAACCTGAGTAATGCACAATAAGTAATGAACCTAGAGCCTAAAAGAGCCAAGGTCGACACCACCATCTCCTTCAACGGTGAGGACTTCGAAGGGGTTCAAACTTCTTATCAGGACTCTCTAGTGATCCAACTCACATATCAGGCTAGAAAGTTAAAAGGATGCTAATTGATATAGGAAGCAGCATCAACATCCACTTCAATCAAGCTTACAAAATGAAACATGGATTCTGACTAAGAGACTCTATAATCATAATTGTATGGTTTGATAACCAACCCCCGTTTAGCTCTAAGGAATCATGACCCTACCTGTCAAGCTAGGTGAGGGGAAATGTTACGCTACACATATAAAGACTTCCTCATGGTCGACTGTTGTTCCACAAACAACACCATATTAGTAAGAGCTATGTAGTCAATATTCAACCTAATCAACTTATAACCCCATCTCAAGGCCAAGTTCCTCATCCCCAGTAGGGATAAGGGTATGCCAGAAGACCAAATAGAGTCCAAAAGTTATACCCTAAAGCATTGAAAGGACATAGTGTCTATATCATAGATAATGAACTGGAAGATCAGTTCGATTGCTGCGCTAAACCCATCGAGCAAATTGAAGAGGTTGCCTTAGACAATAATCCCGAGTACACTATGAAAGTTGGACATCGATCTCCTCTTACTTGAGAGAGAGTTTGATCACGTTCCTACGAGCAAACAAAGATGTCTTCGCATGGTCGCCCTCCGACATGCCAAGCATCAACCTAGACGTGATCACTCATTAGTTAAACATTAACAAAACCCAAAGCCTAATCCAACAAAAGATTAAGCACTTTACCCTAGAAAAAAAGGCTGATAATAAAGAAGAATTCCAAAATCTTCTTCGAGCTGGATTCATCAGGGAAGAAAAATATTCAACCTGGTTAGCTAACGCAGTGTTGGTCAAGAAGGCCAATAGGAAATGGCAGATGTATAGGGATTATACCAACTTGAACAGGGCATGCCCAAAAGATTGTTTCCAATTACCTTGGATCGATCAGCTCGTTGATAGTACATCAGGACAAGAACTGCTAAGCTTCATGAATGCCTTCTCGAGATACAATTAAATCAAGATGAACAATGCTAACAAGGTGCACACATCTTTTATCACATCTTTCAACACATATTTGATAAATTCATATTTTACTCAACTTTGCAATAATCATATCATGTTTATTTATTATAGATTTTATAGAAATCGAGTGGAAATGGTATTTAAGTATGCTTAAATTATTATTTCAGGTCATTAAGGACTTAAACAATAAATACAAGCAATTGGGAGAAGTTTCATGCAAATTTGGAAAAGAAATCAACCAAGGCCGGCCATGCAAGTGTCAGGACAGTTTTGGCAATGTTTCGTAAATTCAACATATCCCTCTCATCCAAGCTCATATTGAGATGATTTCAAATGCCAATGAAATATAAAGAGAGATATTTTATTTTCATGTTTTGGGCGTGAATGAATTTGGAATGCATCAGGGCTAAAATGTGTGATGAAATTACTACTATTACAGTGATGGCATTCAAGTCTTAGAAAATGATAAAGTTTGGTAAATTGCATATATCTCTCTCATCTAATCTCCTTTTGAAGTGATTCAAAATTCTATGAAAAGATAAGAGATATATATACAATCTTTATATTTTGAGTTTTTTGCTAATATGAAAGAATGAAGGTTGAAAATCTTCCTGAAGTTGCTACAAGTGCAGAACATCAGTAAGATTTGCAAATCGATACTATTATACTAAATTCAACATATTTCTCTCATCAGAGGTCCATTTGATATGATTCAAGATCCTATTAAAAGAGGAGCAAAATATCTACAACTTTCATTTTATAAGTTTTGCCAAATTCCAATTGGATTAAAGTAAAAAATCGCTATGAAATTTCTACACGTCAACACTGCTTAAAGGCTGTCATCTATCTTGCTTCGGAATTAATTTTACAATGTATACTGACTACTAGAGATTCAAGGCCGGCAGCGTTGAAGCCAGTGTACATTCAAAAATGCTCTTAGAAATCAATTTTTAAAAAGAAGGTCGGCTAGATCCAAAAGTACACCACCGGTGTAGAGTGCTAGTGTAAACCCCGGTATTCTCGGTAGTTAAGAAACCCCCGGAGTTGGAAGCGAAACCCTAATCCGGTTCAGTTTGAGTCTAGTAAGAGAAGCCTAGGAATCCTAAATCCGGCTTTCCTTCGGTTTCATAATAAAAGAAATTTTATAAAGTAAATGAAGTTGAATTATTGTTTTAAAGTCCATTTTAAACCTTTGAAAGTTTTAAATTCGGGAATTTTTCAATTCCGGGCCTTCCCGAGCTCAATTACGGAAAAGCGTGTCTCGGACCACGGATTCAGAAAAATGTTCCGGAATATTGATTAGAACCGTAATTTTATAAGGATTCCAAAAATATCAATTTTATAATTTTCCGAGCTATAAAAATTACAGTTATAGCTTTTCCCGTGTTTTCGGTACAACCGGTAAAGTAGATGTCTTGTCTACTATTCACAAGTACAACCTACACTACACACTACCTATACCCTATTCTTACATCCTTACAACTACTCATTTCAATTTTTCTTTCGAAGAAATTTTGTCTCTTAAATAATTATCACATTTATTACATTTTAATTTACTAAATTACAAATATCAAATTTTTCAAACACACACGCACACACTACTTAAGTGGCCGGCTCACCACCACACCCCCCCCCCCCCCCCACCCTCTCTTATTTCCCTCTCAATTTAATTTATTTTACTCAATTTTATTTAGCTAAACCCTAATCCACTTATTATATAAACTAAATGTTCTCTCTCTCTCTTCATTTTACTTGTTTAAAAATTTTACAAAAGAGAAAAACTCTCTCCTTTTTCTCCCTTAGTTGCCGTGAGCCCCTCTCCCCCTTCCTCACACATTTTCAACTCATTTCCTTCTCTTTTCTCCTTCAAGACTCCATTGGTAGGTTGATTTTAAGGCTTGTTCATCCCAAATCTTGTAATGGCAAGATCATTCTTGTGTGTTTTCCACCATTTATCCCAATGAGCATGAGCAAGGGACATGAAAACACCACTACAAGAATCTCAAGCCATCACAAGAAGTGGATCTAGTCTTTGAATGAGTTTTGTTTGAAATATCAACTTGTTCATGCATGTAAAGTAGATATCTTGCATATATATTGTTGTTCATGCCATGAGATCCATGATTCATGCATTATATATAGTAGATCTAAAGTTTAGACATCCACATCTTCATGTACATGCATGATCATAGGTTTATTTTGTTTCCCATGCCTTGATGATCATAAAAATATAGTCTTGTTCATGTAAGGGTGTGTTAGATAGTGCATCTTCATATATAGAAAGCAAGAACATTGAAAAAGGAAAGGTTTTGTTAAATATGCAATGTTGGAAATTCGGATGAAATTGAGACCCTACCTTGAAAACCCTCAAAATCATTTTTAAACTCATGTTTCATAAGAAAAATGAAGGGTATGTGTAATGGGAATATTGAAGGAATGATTTTCTTAAGCTTAGATGAGTTTAGGCATGATAAAAATGTAAAAACAAGAAGTAAAGTTAAAATGAAAAACATTGATTTATGGATATGTAGTCAAATTCGTAATTTTGGGTAATGCCCATATAAACACTTAGTATCTAAGTCTAAATTGGATGTTTTATAAGCTAAATGAAGTCCTTAGATAATATATACATTGGAACTTCAAATTTTAATGCATTAGACAAGTTTTTCCATAAGAAAAATGCAAGGAAATGAAATTTACAAAATTCGGATTTTTACAAGTAGCTTGTTTAAGAACATGTTTACCAAATGAAAAATGTGGATTTTTATGCATAAATGAAGGTCATGATTAATATAGACTATGAGAACTTATTTTTATTTAGATAACAAGTGAATTACAAGATTAAAAAATCAAAGAAACCCTAAGGAGTGTAAAGTGGAAGAATAGCTTCTTAGAAATAACCTTTATGGAATTTTCTAACACTTGGGAGTTCATAAGAGTTTATTATCACAAAATCATCATGACCATACATATATTGAGTTCATTATATGGCATTCATGTTAGTAATTCATTCCTATACCATTCATGCATGAATCATCAACTAGGAACATTTCTTATCAAAAGCAAAACAAATTTTTGGAATTGAGAAAGGGGCAGAACAGAACTGATCCATGTAAGCCCCGGAAAATTTCAGTAAATAATTCTACGATGAACTTCGAAAATAAACCCTAAAAATCACTCCAAATTAAAACCGAACTTTGAACAAGTCCTGAAATATAAACGAAAGTAAGAATTCATTAGTCTTGAGAAAATCTAAAAATAAAACAAGGACTACAAAAGTCCTTAAGTCCAAAAACCATTACGTAAGATAAATTGCTTACTAATCTATAATTCATAAAAATTGGGATAAAAATAAAACACAGTGATAATTTGCTAAAAAAGCAAATTAATCCATAACATGACAATTTGAAGGATCAGGAAATCACCAAAGGCCAATTCCATAATTAGTCTTTGGCACGATTAAGAAAATTTTATCTACCAATAATAAAATATAGACTTTGGAAATTCCCCAAACGACCGAACTAATAATCCTAAGAGACGGAAATCACAATAAAGCCCTAACGATCAAATCAAACTCCCAAGAATCATAGAACGAGTTAGAAATTGAAATCTCGTAATCTTAAGAAGGAAGAATTCAAGAAACAAAATAATAAATTAAATAATCCTTAAGTTGACCAATTGTTCATAAAACCTTAAATCGAAGCAAAAATAAATTCAAAAACAAAACACTATGAAGATTCTTTTTCAAAGCAAATTATAAAAATCAAGATTTCCCCAAAATCATTCCAAAAACCGATATTTGACTCAAACTCAAGAAAATCATATCTAGTAACCATTACCGATATAACTCCGCATATAATAATTCAATTCAGGATTTCTGAAAAGCAGTAAGAGATATTAAGTACTTATAAAAATAAAATTTAAAATAAATTTCTCAAACTAAATACGTTGTATAAACAGAAAATCTCAGTTTCCAATTTGGCAAGGGTCCAAACCTGAAAATCATCCGGAAACCCTAACCAGAATGCAATAGCTTAAATCCGGCAATCTAGCACCCTTAACTCTAGAGGTCAAGAGGTAGTAAATAAGTAGAATAGCTCGTAGTAATATAAGTTTGTTCACAAATATCAGATTGGTAAATTTTTTACCTATCTCGAACCCGTTCGGATACGGACTTTAAAAAGCGTGTCCCGGGACTCGAGATATCAAAAATATACCATTAGTACTGTTAGACTCGTAATTTTATAAGATTTCTAAATATATCAGTTATATAATTTTTCGGGTTATAAAAGTTACAGTTATAACCTTTTTACCGTATTTTCTTTCTACCGGTAATTGATTATTCTTTTGCACTATTCATTTTATTTCATTACACAATTTTATTATTATATTATTATTTATTATTATTATTATTATTATTTTTATACCCTGGGTTTCCTAGTAATCAAGTAAACTTCGGAAACCGGAAAATGAAACCCTAAATCAGTTTAGCTCAAGCTTTGTGAGAAAGACCGAGATACCCTAATTTCGGCTTTTCCTCGGTTTCCAAATAAGAAACTTTTATAAGCAAAACTAATTTTGAATATAGTTCGCGATTATATTTCAAACCAAGAAAAGATCAGATTTTGAGAAAATTTCAATTCCGGGTCATCCCGAGACCCATTATAAAAAGCGTGCCCGGAACTAGAATTTCAAAAATTTCCTTATGAATACTCATTTGAATCGAAATAAAATAAGGATTTCAAAAATATATTTTTCATAATTTTCCGGCTTATGAAAAATGCAGTTATAGCCTTTTTATTCGTATTCCATTACTACCGGAAAATCAAATTGTCTTGTCAACTATTCCTCACTATTCAAAAAGTACCACCTATACTACCTAGTCTACCTATTAGCCACTCTACATATTCAAACCCTTACTATCACTCAAATCATCAACCTCTTTTCCCTTTACTTTTTGTCCCTTAACTTCCCACACAAGTATGACAATTACACATCAAAGATAAATCAATCAAAACAAAGTCAATCAAACTTTTTCTTTCCCCCTCTCATGAATAGTGACCGACGAAATTGCCCCCCCCCCTTCATGCTCCATTTGAATTTTCTTTTACTTCTTTAACCTAAATCCACTCCATATATAAGCTATCTTTTCTCTCTCTCTCCTCATTCTTTCACTTTTCCATTTTCACAAAGTGAAAAAGCTCTCAAAACACTCTCTTTTCTCTCCTCTCCACTCCCTCTTTTCCTCCTTGGCCGAAACTTTAAAGGCTCCCCCACATACACACAACTTCCATTCTTCTCTTCATCTTCCATTTACCTTCAAGTAAGTAAAGTTCCATTACTTCCACTCATGAAACTTTGTTATGGCTAAGTGATTTTTGGATATCTCAACTCCATGTTCCCATGATCTTTAGTAGGAACAATGAGATATCAAAACAAAAATCCCGAACCATTACAAAGTAGATCTATCTTTTAAAGAAGTTTCATACCAAAAGCTTTACTTTTATCCATCAAAAAGTCTTTTAAACAAAGGATCTTTTATAAAAATATGGTTTTTATGTTTTCAAAACTCATTTAAGCATTTGATAGTAGATCTATCATTTTACTACTCTATCATGTAGGCATTTAAGATCTCATCTATTTTGTGTTTATGTGCATTAATAGTTTTAATGCTTTTGTCTTTAGTAAATCACCTTCCTAGTATAGATCTATGGTTAGATAAGTTAATAAAGTCAAAAAGGAAAACACTTTTCAAAATATGAACTTGTGTAAATTCGGATCACTTTGAAAACCTAGGTCAAAAACACTTTTATCAACTTCTAAACATGTATTTTACAAGAGAAATGAAGCCTATGGGTAATAGATAATGTTTGTAGTATTTTTCATGAGTCTAAATGATTTTTCTAAAGAAAATGTTGGAAACAAGAAATGAAGTCCATAGAAGTTTTGAACTAAAAGTCATATAGATAAATTCGTAATAATGGATGTAGGTTAGAAAACACTATTTTTCCAACTTCAAAAATGATATTTTCTTAAATAAATGAAGTCCTTAGGATATAGGTATAATAATACTTAAAGTTTTAAGTATAAAATATATTTTTCCTAAAGGAATCAACTTGAAAATGGACTTTTGTAAATTCGGATTTTTGGAAACCCCATAGTAAAAGACCCACTTAAAAGTTTATAAATGTGATTTTATTAAAGAAATAAAGGCCTTAGGATATAACTAATATAAGGGTCAAAATTTCTTTAAACAAAGTGGAGTTTTTCTAAAGAAAATCCTTGTAAAATGTAGATGTGGTCAAGTGTAGTAAATTCACTTACTAAATTGGTATGAAATGGTTTCTAAGAAAAGTTTATTTTCAAATTCTTTAAAACTAAAAAGTTATAAGAACATAGACTCATTAGAGTTCATCATGACATTCATGATAGGGAAAATCATTACCATTGCATTTAGTTTCATTTTACACTTAGGAATCTCAAGTGCATTCATGAAAACCGCATTTTCGGAATTTATTACCGCTGTACAGATCTGATCCCTCAATTCCGAGGCTTAGATATTTTCAAAACTTGATTTAAACTTCGTATTTAGAAAGCTCTTCCGAAGTAGATAGAAATCGATATAAAATTTGCGAGATTCCGAGTTAAAATGACCAAGTTATGGCCGTTTTAAGTTGGAATTCCCGCTTAGGACGCGAATTACGAATTTGATAAGTTCGTATGAAGTCGTTGGATTAGTTTGAGTTGAAATACTGATTAGAGTATTTCTTCCTTTTTAGGTTATCCCGAGTTCGACGATTCCCTACCACCGGATTATTATTACTAGAAGACCGGTGATCCAATGGCTGAGTGAGTTTTCTCCTTGTTTTGTTACCTTGATTGTGCTTGTAATTAGTCGCATTAGAATTTTAGGAACAAGATAAAAATCGATGTGAATGGGGATGGGATATATGATGAGACTGTGATGAATGTATGCCAAGGAATACTAAAGCATATCGAAACCACGATTTGATTGGATAACTGCAGGTTCATATTATTTATGTGTATGATATTGCCTGGTCACTCTAAAGAATGTATAAATATTTTGACCTAAGCAAAAAGTAAATTGATCATGCATCGCATCAGACATATTGCATTTGGTAGCGTGCTACTCCTACGCAGGTCGATCGGTATGGTCCGAGGACTCGTTTAAGTACGAGACCCGGTGCCAGAGCTCATTCTCGGGTACTAAGGCGCATGTGGATGCATCCTTGTATGAGCCTAGCCGAGTCGAGTGCTAAGAGCCAGGGCTTGGGGACTAGCAGCGGTCGTGTAGACTCAATACCATTCCTAACCCAAGATACGGAGGGCGTAAATCCGTTCTGTGTGTGGGTTCCGGTTACCCATGCATAATTGCTTGCTCACGTGTTTGTTCATGCATAGCATATGATTGATTAATAACTTGTTTGTTATGGTACGGAATTAAGGGAATTCTCACTAAGCTAGTGTAGCTTATACCCCAATAGTTGTTTAAATGAGCAGGTTATTCCAAGAATGCTAAGTGGGGACCAAGATGGTTGAAGTCGAGAATGACTTCGGGATTCCGGCAAGATATAAGAATGCTTGAAGTTTTTGGCTAAGCTTTACGATTTGCTTTGTAATAGTTTTATGTAGTGAAGTCTTGGGATGAATGTAATTGAAGTTTGATGAACTGTATTTTTTTGGAGTATAGTGGATTGTATTTCCTTTACATTGTTACTCAATTGTATCAACATAAAATGTATCATTCCGATTTGTCTCCTTTATGTGTTAGACGCCTTGTACATAGTATGGAAGCCTTCGCGTGACTGAGGTGGTCATTCTTAGGCTTTAATATTGTACGGCGGATTGCCACGTTTAGGGTACCCTTCGGGGCATGACAATCCCATTGTTCCGTGACCTTACTATTTTCAAAAATTGAATTTAATATTAGAAATAGATAGATCTTTCGAAGTAGATAGAGATCGATATAGAATTTGCGAAATTCCGAGTTAAAATGATCAAGTTATGGCCGTTTTAAGTCGGAACTTCCGCAAATAGCGAGAATTCCGAATTCATCTAATCTAGATGCATAGTTTGGATTAGCTACATGATGAGAATCTCATTAGGATTATTCTTACTTGGTAGGTGATCCCGAGTAGGACGACACCTTACCGCCCGATTACTACTACTAGAGAGACCGGCGTCCAATGGCCGAGTGAGTTTTACTTCCACTCTCAATTAATGAATGTGATTGTAATGTAGTGGCACTAGTGGTGTAGGCAAAGATAAAAAGAAATCGGATATGCATGATGGGGTATATGGGAATTATATATGTTGTCTACTGCTGATGTGTGGAATGGAACTTAAGGAATATCGAAACCGGATGTTAAGCTATTGACTGATTAGCTAGTATCTTATATGGAATGTCTGTAAATACTAGATGGTCACCTAAAAGAATTGAACTAATGTATATTCGACATCAATTGTAAATTGGATTCATTCATATCACGATGGGGTTGGAGCATTCGCATTGGTTGGTTTTTCGTGATCCATAAAACGAATATGTTGGTTAATCGTGATCCATAAAACGAATTTGTTGGTTAATCGTGATCCATAAAACGAAATATTGTTAGTTGACCGTGAGCTTAAACGGCATCGTACCGCAGGATTCGTTAATCTGCTAACCCGGGATGGAGGGCGCCAGTTCATCCATATATGATTTCCGGTTGGTCATATGTTTGTTGATCTCATTTGTTTGATGCATACACTTGCTTGAATAATCACTTGTTTGAATGAATTGTACTTAATTGTGTTATGGAAGTTATTACTCACTAAGCTAGTTAGCTTACGCCCTCATAGTTTTTATCTATTGCAGCACGAGTTTATATGGCTTAGACCAAGGCAAGCCACAGCACAGGTACCGGAGATAGGAGTTTCTCATAGAAGTTTACCTCATTTCTTTTGTATAGACTTCCATTGGAAACTAAAGACTCTGGACGACTGTAATGGACTTGTTATTATTTTGCGGGGGAATGCCCCTTAGATTTTGTGAACTATAATTATGCGTTTTGATTTATTATCTATGGCTAATGAATACCACATTAAATTGTTTAACTCCATTTGTTGAAGTATTCTATTGTCATAAAGGAACGCTTTACATCAACTTAAGACTCTCGAAGGGCTCGGGTAGGGAACTCAAGAGTCTTATTTAGTATGTGGTGGGCTGTTACGTTTAGGATACCCTACGGGGCATGACAACCAGCGTATCTTCCCTGCAATTTTTTTATATATAAACTTCTCTTATTGTATCATTTGGTGATGAGAAACCCTAGGCACGATTTTCTTTGATATTTCTCCATAGCTTTTTGATAGATTAGGGTTTAAAACACTAGAGATCTTTTCTTGTTGATTGAATAAGGATTCCACATCGGGATTAAGTGGAAAACATCATTTGTGTATGCTCGAGCCTTGGCATGAAATTCCTGATCAAGGCGATTCATTCCTTTTGTTCTAATTCATATATTGGATTTTGTTTAAAGCTTTCTCCTATGTGATTTGGTTAAGGTTTTTAGTTGTTGATCTGGATTTTTGGATTGTGGTTTAATTGTTGTTGATTGAATCCATGTTTGTATTCGAATTGTTAATGTTAATTCACTGAGAATGTACTTTGGATGAGATCTAGAATTCATGTTAGATTAGGATTGCAATTGGGAAATTCTTTTCTAATCATTTTTGTGAATATCTAATTGGGATATGAAATCAAATAGGGATATGAGTTTGAAATTCTATTAGGGTTTGGTAATTTTTAAAGATTAGTCGATTAATCACTTTCCTAAGAAGAGGGAAAATTGATTGGTTAATCTAGGATAATTGCTTACTTTGGAAAAAGGGGTTTTTATCTAGTGATTAATTGATTGATAATACTAACCCATTGACAATTTGGATTTGCAAGCATTTCTTGGTCAATAGTAGATATTCAATTTATTTCTAGATTTGATTGGCTCTAAACCCAATTCTATTTGAGTTGTGGAAATCCAAGATTTTTCTATAGTTTAGTTTTATTAAAAGAAAATAAAAAAAGGAACACATTTTGATTTTCCTAGCTATGATTTAGACTGATATAGTTGATAGCTAGTCCTCACTCCCTGTGGATTCAACTCGGTATTTACCGAAATTTTATAACTACACACGCACCCGATGCACTGTCGATTAAAGATCTGCACATTCAAGGAAAATTGAATTTAACTAAAAAGAGTTTTAAAAGCACATATAGAAAAAGCGTGATCAATATTGCTACAAAGTAATGCCGTTTAGGCTAAAATATATTGGGGTTATCTTCTAGAGACTAGTTACTAAGGTGTTTAAACCCCAAATAAGTAGAAACATGGAGGTTTATATCAATGACATGATTGTAAAAAGAAAATAGGTAAAGGACCACCTACACAACCTCTAATAGACTTTTGATTGCCTCTTCTTCTACAATTTGAAACTCAATCAACTAGAAAAGCTCCTTCAGCATGTCTTTAAGAAAACTCCTAGGTTATTTCGTGTCACAAAGAGGAGTTGAAGATAATCCCGACAAGAGCAAAGCATTTATAGAGATGATATCTCCCTCTTCGGTCAAGGAAGAACAATAGCTTGCTGGCAGAGTAATCAGATTAAGCAGGTTCTTCCTTAGAAGTGCTGACAAGTGTTCATAATTTTTTACGATCCTTAAGAAATCTAACAAGTTCAAGTGGACTAAAAAGACCCAGGAGGCCCTTGACAACTTGAAGGGTTTCCTAGCAAAACCACCAGTGTTGTAGATCCCAATCCCAGGAAAGTTTTGTACTTATATCTTGCAGCGAGCAACCAAGCTCTATCATCATGCTAACTCGAGTGGAAGGGAGACAACACCAACCTATATACTACATCAGCCACATTCACCAAAGAGAGGAACAAAGATACACAATGTTGGAAAAGTTTGCTTTAGCATTATTAGTGTCAGCTCATTGCTTACGCCCATATTGCCAAGTGCACCAGATCATCATCCTCACCGACGTACTATTGAGGAAAGTCCTCTAGAAACCTGACATATCTAGAAGAATGATAAAGTGTGCTATTAAACTCATTACATATGAGTTGCAATATTAACACTAATATGCCATCAAGGCACAAGTGCTAGCAAATTTTATGTCTAAGTATTCTAGTAGCTCAAGCCTAAAGATCAGTAGAAAGTTGTGTGGAGTCTCCACATGGATGGATCCTCCACAGAGGGGGCAAGTGGGGCCGGTCTAATCTTAGAAGGACCATACGGAGTCAAAATCTACTATGCTCTTAGAATTCCTCCGAGCAATAGCAAGATAAAGCACAAGGCCTTGCTAGCCAGATTAAAGCTTGTAATAAGCATCGATGCAGACACAAGGGACCTCAAAATATTTTCGAACTCTCAACTCGTGGTACAACAAGTCAAAGGCACATATGAAGCAAAGACTAAAGAGATGGCTAAATACCTTGAGGTAGTCCAATCTCTCACTCAAGAACTGCCCTCTTGGGACATCATCAAAATACCAGACATCAGCAAAATACTGAGAGCTAACAACTCAAAGGCTGACAAGCTTTCTAAGCTCGCCTCGATGATAGTCCCTAACCTAAGCAAAATCAAAGGGAAAATCTTCATGGAGTACCTCCCAAAAAAATCAACTATGAGAAAAAACCCATGAATTACTAAACTATAGCAAATAGCCCCACCACCGAGCTAGATGACACCAATTAGGAGATATCTAAAAGATGGTAACATGCCCCTAGACAAAGTGAAGGCAAAAAAATTGATGTACAAGGCAGCCAATTACTCCTTGATCAATGAAGTCTAGGGGCTTAAGCTTTTCTCTACTCCACTGTTTGCGCCCAAAAGACAACAAGTTTTGGAAAACATCCCTGGCAAAGAATGCAGCAACAATGTCAAAGCTTAGTTGTAAGCCCCGAAAAATTTCAGTAAATAATTCCAAAATAAACATCGAAGATAAACTCTAAAAATAACTCCAAATTAAAACTAAACTTCGACTAGCCCAAAATCACAAACGAATCTAAAAATTTCTTAATCTTGAGAAAATGAGAATCCTTAAATATAAAATAAAAACTCAATAGTCTTTAAATCCAAACCACTACATATGACAAATTCTATATGTAACTCTAACTTGTAAAATCGGGTAATATAGACCTCAAAAAAAATTATTAAAAAGTAAATAACGATAACCCTTCGGAAATAAAACCCAATTCAAGAATTCCGAAAGCGTTGAAAGATATTAAATACTTACAAAAATAAAATTTAAAATAAATTTCTCAAACTAAATGTGTTGTATAAATATAAACCCTCAGTTTTCAAATGGACAAAGATCTAAACCGGAAAGTCACCCGAGAATCCCAATTGGAATATAGTAGTTTAAGTTTGGCAATCTCGCCCTGTTAGCCCTAGAAGTTGAGGTGTGGTTTAAGTGTGTAGAGTAACTCGTAGTAATATAAGGTCGCTTAAAAATATCAAATTGGTAAATTTTTGACCTATTTCGAACTCATTCGGATACAGACTTTAAAAAGCGTGTCCCGCGGTTCGAGATAAAAAAAATATACCATGAATACTATTGACTCTTATTTTCATAAGGATTTTAAAAATATCAGTTTTATAATTTTTCGATAAATAGAAGTATCTGATTTTGCGATTATATTCGTATTTCTTTACTACCGGTAATTAACTAGTCTTTTGCACTATTCGTTACACAATTTTACTACTCTCGTAAACCCTTATATTTATAGATAAATATTTTATATATCATAGAAAATTTTGTTATTCTAAAATTTAGTTTGTTTCGGGTTTTTACAAGATCAGTTTCTGTTTAAGATCCGATACTGAAAATAAAATAAATTAATTTAATAATTGAAAAATATTTTTATTTTCATAAAATAAATTTTTAGAATTTTTTGGATCATAAAAATATCAATTATAGCTCATATTCGCGTATTTTGATCATACTGATAACTTATTTGATAATTCACTAAAATAAATAAATTAATTATATTATTTTAATTATGAAAATTCTGCTACAAAATTTAGAATGCATTTTCTATTTTTATTTTATTTATAAAGAAAGCACTCTTACAAACCCATACCTATAGTACACTTTTCACACATCACCTCTTTTTCATTTCAATCTTTCTACACTTCACTCATCACTTCATGGCAGATTCTTGACCCTTTTTTGCTACCTTTTTTTCCTTTGAAACACTCCCAATTTGATTAAAATAAACATATTTCAATCATTCTTTAATAAGTAACACATACACTTGGTTACACATTACAATTTCAAGTCAAAAATCAACTAAACTTCTCTCCCTCTCTTTCCCAAAAATCACGCCAGCTATGGATTGTATTGGCTGCCCATTTCTTTTTTTTTTTTTTTACTTCATTTTAAGTGTCTTTAACTCCTCTTATCTTTCTATATGTGCCATCTCTCATTCACACCTTTAACCTTTTATAATACCTTGCATTTTTTTTCCTCTCCATTTCCTCTCTTTCTCTCTTCATTTACTCTTGTTCTTGCAAGAGAACTCGCTGCCCTATTCAATAAGTGAGCTCCCACTTATATTTCTTGAAGATCCTTAGGTAAAACTCTTATTCTAAGCTTTCATAGTTGATGTAGGTAGAGTATAGTGAGAGTTTCATGCATCAAATGACTTTCCACAAGCTTAAAAGCTAAGGATGATGATGCCAAAATAAAACACTCATCTTACTCATGATTATTCTCTTGTGATCTTATTATTTTCTTGCTAGAAATGGTTATATTTTGTAGATCTAACTTTTATCTAACTTTGATTATGTTTATGTTTAGATCTATGAGTTTATAGCTTACTATCATGGATTTCTCTTATAATTATGTTCATAGTAGGTGTAGATCTTGGTTTTGAACTCAAATAAAATGGTGAAATTTGTATCTAGGCAAGACCCATATGTAAAAACCACTTTCCAAATGTCAAAATAGAAGTTTTACTTGAAATAATGAAGGCTTAGTGGGTATATATCATCAAGACTTCATTCTATATGATTCAAAGGTGATTTTCAAAGATTATTTTGCAAAACAAAAATCCTATTTTCGGATCTAGACCAAGGCATAACTTAAAAACAAGTTTTCCAACTCAAAATGAAGGTTTTATTCAAGATATGAAAGGCTATTAAGATAGGATATGTAAAGGATGAATTTTCATAAGTTTAGATGGATTTTATCAAAAAGTATGTCCAAAACAAATTTTGTAAGTTCGGATGGTTTCAAGACTATGCCTTAAAAACCCTTTTATCAACTCCAAAACTTATGTTTTATATAAAAAATGAAGAGTATAGGTCATAGATATCATCAAGTAATTATTTTTATAAGTTGAGATGGGATTTGCTAAAAAAAATATGTAAAAAAAGGAGTAGAAATAAAGTAGGAAAATTTGAGTTGCTTGTTATTTTAAAAATTCGTAATAATGGAGTAATGGCATGAAAACACTTACTTTCCAAACTCAAAATAGAAGTTTTATTAAAAAAATGAAGTCCTTAGTGGCTAGGTATGGTTGAGCCTTAAGTTTCTAAGTATCAAATGAGTTTACTTAAAGGAATCACCACAAGAATAATTTTTACAAAATTCGGCTTTTGGGATGAATCATATTTAAAAATATGTTTACAAAGTGTAAAATGGGAATTTTATTGAAGAATAAAGGCCTTAAGGAATATACATAATGAGGACTTAATTTTAACAAGAATAAATAAATTTTATCAAGGAATTTTTCTAAAAACAAGTGGAATTGTCAAAATGCAAGACTAGCCTTTCTAAGTTGATTTTTCATAAAGTTTTACAAGGAAAAAGTTTTCTAAAAATTTCTTTTATTCGATATCATCAAGAACATGTACATATATATCTCATGACATATCATTTATGATAGAAACTTGTTCATATTGCATGTATACTTACTTTGGATAGTAGAAAATTCATAAACTTTCACAAAATCAATTTTCCAATTTGGTTTTCGCTACTGATCAGATCTTTTTGAAGCTTAAAATTTCTCAAAACTTAAATATGATATTATGATTAGATAGATCTTTCGAAGTAGATAGAAATCGGTATATAATTTGCTAAATTCCGAGTTAAAATGACCAAGTTATGGCCGTTTTAAGTTGGAATTCCCGCGTAGGGCGAGAATTACGAATTTGATAGTTTTTATTGGATAGAATGGATTAGTTTCGAGTTGAAATACTCATTTGGGTATTTCTTTCCTTAGGTGACCTTGCTTTCAAGGATTCGTTGCCACCCGACTATTACGATTAAAAGACCGAAGTCCAATGGACATGTGAGTTTTCCTCTTATTTTGTTATCTTGTTTATGCTTATAGCTAGTTGCATTAGAATTATAGGAACAAGATAAAAACCGATATGAATGAGGATGGGATAGATGATGAGACTTTGATGTATGTATGCCAAAGAATACTAAAGCATATCGAAACCTTGAATCGATTGGATAACTGCACTATTCATATTGTTTTTGTTTATGTGTGTGATATTGGTTGGTCACTTTAAAGAATGTATGAATAACTTGACCTAAGCAAAAGTAAATTGGTCATGCATCGCATCAGTCGAGTTACATTTGGCAGCATGCTACTCTTACGCAGGAAGATCGGTATGGTTCGAGATCACGTTTGGAGAATGAGACCCGGTATCAAAGTTCATTCGTAGGGAACTAAAGCACACCAGGGATGCATTCCATGAATGAGCTGAGTCGAGTTGATTGCTAAGAGCTGAGGGGCTCGAGGACTAGCGGCAGGTCATGTAGATTTTCAATACCATCCCTAACCCTAGATACGAAGGGCGTGAATCCGTTCTATGTATGGGTTCCGGTTACTCATATATAATTGCCTACTCATGTGTTTGTTTCATGCATAGCATATAGATGATTTATAACTTGCTTGTTATGGTACAAAATTAAGAGAACTCTCACTAAGCTAGTGTAGCTTATACCTCAATAGATGTTTGAATAAACAGGTTGATGGAAGAATGCTACCTGGGGACCGAGATGTCTAGAGCCGAGTATGATCTCAAGATTCCAGGAGGAAGTGAGAATGCTTGAAGATATTACCTAGGTTTTGTGAATTGCTTTGTAATAGTTTTATGTAGTGAAACTTTTGATGAATTGTCATTGAAGTATATTGAATTGTATTTCCTTTACATTGTTACTCAAGTTGTATCAATATAAAATGTATCACTCCGATGTGTCTCCTCCATGTGTTAGATGCCTTGTACACAGTATGGAAGCCTTCGTGTGATTGAGGTGGTCATTCCTAGGCTTTAATATTGTGTACGGCGGATTGCCACGTTTAGGGTATCCTTCAGGGCATGATATTAGCCACTACACACCTGAGTCTTACGAGCTAGACACTTTTAAACTACGATGAAAATGACACTAAAGAATTCGTACAGTGATGTGAATGGTGTAAATCACTCCCATCAACCACACATCGAGCACAAATCTAGCTTGCCTCACCAACCCATGGCCATTCGCCATGTGGGGACACAACATTCTCACTCCTTTCCCCCTTCAACAGGATAAAGAAAATTCATCATAGTCAAGTGTGACTATTTTACAAGTAAGTGGAAGCCCATTGTAGACGCCTCATTTTTGACATTTTTTTTTTCAAAATAAATACTTAGCTTAGTATATACATAATTAAAATAATTAATTTTTTTATATTATAAATGTTAAAGCTAGGAATGAAAATTAAAAAAATAATCATAATAAATCAATTTAATAGAAATAAATATAATAGATGTAATATGGATAAATGTAATTTCGAAATTTGTAAAAAAAAAAAAACACTATTCATCGTCTTCTAGCTTTGGCCGCCTGATGGGCCATGTTTGAGACCTTTTTTGGCTTGGTTTTCGACCCATTTTTTACAAACCAAGCACGTTTCTTAAAAATAGGCGCGGAGTAGTTGTCACACCCCAAAGTGTGCTCTACACGTGACAGTCCTCCACACTCAGCATTTAAACTCAAGTAAGACAACCTTAATCTTCCCATGAGTTTAAATGTCGGGTGTAAGGCTTGCTCTCAACATTCATAGACCATACCTTGCCTCATAATAGCTTAAGGAGACATAAATAGCAGCAAGAATGTAAATCATGACCATCTTACAGAGAATTATTCTATTACATGAACTAGGGGGCATACCCCCGATAACAATGCTAAGAATTCTCAAGCTCACAAAGTTCCTTGTATTATCCTTCGGACACTGGTCCCGGGAAATAGGATTAGAAATCCATTTCTACTTTTAGGTCCCTGCCTTAACAAAAGCTCCTCAACCTCTAAAGCTGTACCTGATGTCCCCGGGTCCTCGGAGATAGCCAAAGGTATTCATACTGTAACAGGAAACTATTGGGGTATAAGCTACACTAGCTCAGTGAGTGAAAACTTCCGAATCACAATTAATACAAACACTCAAGCAAGTAATTAATCAACCAAATGAAATGCATCGAACGAGTGAGTTCAACAAACATATGACCAGCCGGAAATCATATGTGGATGGACTTACGCCCTCCATCCCGGGTTAGCAGATTTACGAATCCTGCGGTACGACGCCGTTTAAGCTCACGGTCAACTGAACAACACTTCGTTTTATGGATCACGATTAACCAACATATTCGTTTTATGGATCACGAAAAACCAACCAATGCTAATGCTCCATCCCCGACGTGACATGAATGAATCCAATTACAGTTGAAGTCAAATATATATTAATTCAATTCTTTTAGGTGATCAACAATTGTTCGCAGACAATCAATATAAAATGCTAGCTAATCAATCAATAGCTTAACACCCGGTTTCGATATTTCTTAAGTTCCATTTCACACATCAACAAAAAAAATATATATATAATTCCTATATACCCCATCATGCATAATCATCTTTTATCTTTGCCTAAACAACTAATGCCACTATCATTATAAACACAAGCAATAATTGAGAGTGGAAGTAGTACTCACTCGGCCATTGGACGCTGGTCTTTCTAGTAGTAATAATTGGGCGGTAAGGTGTCGTCTTGCTCGGGGCCACCTACCAAGTAAGAATAATCCTAATGAGATTCTCATCATGTAACTAATCCAAGCTATGCATCTAAGCTAGATGAATTCGGAATTCTCGCTATTTGTGGAAGCTCCAACTTAAAACGGCCATAACTTGGTCATTTTAACTCGGAATTTCGCAAATTTTATATCGATCTCTATCTACTTCGAAACATCTATCTATTTCTAATATTATTTTCAAGTTTTGAAGAAATTAAGGTCACGGAAGAGTAGGATCAGATCTGTTCCGTAAATCCTCCAATTCCAAAAATTCTTTCGCATTTGATAAAAAGGTTCCTAGTTTATGATTCATGTATAGATGGTATATGAATGAATTCCTAATATGAATATCATGTAATGAGCTCAATATATGCATGGTTTTGATGATCTTTGAGGATGAACTCACATGAACTCCTAATTATCAAGAAATTCCATGATGATTACTTATAAGAAGCCATTCTTTCCAAGTTTACATTTCCTAGGGTTTTTATGATTTTGTTCTTGAAATTTACTTGTTATCTAAATAAAAATGAGTTCCCAACATCCATATTAATCATGACCTTCATTTATGCATAAAAATCCACATTTTTCATTGAGTAAATATGTTTTTGAACAAGCTACTTGTAGAAATCCGAATTTTGTAAATTCCATTTCCTTGCATTTTCTTTATGAGAAAACTTGTTTAATGCATCAAAAATTGAAGTTCCAATATATCTATCATCTAAAGACTTCATTTAACTCATAAAACATGCCATCTAAGCTTGGATACTAAGTGTTCATGTAGGCAACATCCTAAATTACGAATTTTACTTCTAGTCACCATCTCAATATTTTTCATTCTAACTTTACTACTTGTTTTACATTTTCCTCATGCCTAAACTCATCTAAACTTATGAAAATCATTCCTTCAAGATACCTATTGCACATACCCTTCATTTTTCATGTGAAATATGAGTTTAAAGATGGTTTTGGCGGTTTTTAAGGTAGGGTACTAAATCCATCGGAATTTCTAATAAATCATTTCTAACAAAACCTTTTCTTTTTCAATCTTCTTGCCTTCTACACATGGAGATCTACTATCTAACATATCTATACATAGACAAGGCTACATTTTTATGGTCATCCATGCATGAAAATCAAAATAATCATATGAACATGAATGTAGATGAAGATGTGAATGTTTAAACACTAGATCTACTAAATATCATACATGATTCATGAGTCTCATGGCATAAACATGAATATCTATGCATGATCCCTACTTTACATGCATGAACATAACATTATCTTCAACAAAAACTCATTTAAACTTTAGATCCAATTCTTGTGATGGCTTGAGATTCTTGTATTAGTGTTTTCTCATCCCTAACATATGATCATTGGGATTAAATGTGAGAAACACACAAGAATAGCTTTGCCATTGCAAGATCTAGGAAGAACAAAGCTTAAAATCATCACATTAATGGAGATTTGGAGTAGAAAAGAAGATGAAATGAAGTTGTGAAGGTGAGTGTGTGTGTGTGTGTGCTTATCACGGCAACATGGAGGAGAGGAGGAGAGGTTTTCAACCTTTTACAAATTTTGAAAGAGTGAAAAATGAAAAGAGAGAGAGAATATGAGCTTATATAATAAGTGGACTAGGGTTTTGATTAAATAAAAGGAGTAAAATAAAACAAGAATTAGGGGGAAATGGGGGAGAGGGGCGCCGGCCAACTTGAGTGGGAGAGAGAGAGAAGTTTGAATTTTGATAAAATTTGTAATTTAAGTAATAAAATGTAATATTTGTAATAATTATTTAGGAAACAAATTTTTCTTGGAAAAGAAAATATAATGAGTAGTTGTAAGGATGTAAGAATAGGGTATGGGTAGTGTGTAGTGTAGGTTGTACTTGTGAATAGTAGACAAAACATCTACTTTATTAGTTGTAACGAAAACACGGGAAAAGGCTATAACTGTAATTTTTATAGCCCGAAAAATTATAAAATTGATATTTTTGGAATCCTTATAAAATTACGGTTCTGATGAATATTTCGGAACATTTTTCTGAGTTCGTGGTCCCGGGGCATGCTTTTCCGTAATTGAGCTCGGGAAGGCCCGGAATTGAAAAATTCTCGAATTTAAAACTTTCAAAGGTCTAAAATATACTTTAGAACAATAATCCATATTCATTTACTTTATAAAACTTCTTTTGTTATGAAACCGAAGGAAAGCCGGATCTAGGGTCTCTAAGCTCCTCTCACTAAGCTTGAACCAGGTCGATATAGGGTTTCGCTCTCCGGTTTCCGAAGTTTACCCGACCACTAGGAGAACCAAGGTATACGTTATAATAATAATAATAATAATAATAATAATAATACGTTAGGTAACTAATAATATTAAATCGTACTGGAAGACTCACTAATTACTGGTAGTAATGAAATACAAGTAAATTTGCAAAATCGGATAATTCTAGCTATTTGAACATCTGTAAAACTAATTTAGAGAACCTTATAGAAATATGAGTCTACGGCACTAACAACATGTTTTTAAAACTTCGAATCCCAGGGCGCACTTTTCGAAGTCGGCACCTGACCGGATTGGGCTAGGTCGAAAACTCATTGGTCTCATCCTTTATAGCATCCTAGGCTTAATATGAACCAATTACACCTTTTCCTCTTATTCCGACTCCTTGGTTTAGGAATACGGAATTGCCGGATCTAGACTACGGAGTTTCTTGGGAGATTCAGGGACCTAGGTTTCCCGGTTGACTTTTCGGTTCACACCTTTGCAAATTTGGAAACTGATATTTTATACCTTTACGACGCATCTGATTGGTGAGACTTACTTTAAGGTCGATTTTTTTTTTAATTATTTAATATCACACATCGTTCTTGGAATTCTTTGGATTGAGTTTTATTCCCTATGGTTAATCACTATTCACTTCTTCACAATTTATTTTAGGGCTCTAATATATTCGAATTTATAAGTTGGAGTTAAATATAAAATTTGTCATACGTAGAGGTTTTAGATTGGGAGTATATTGGTTGCTACTTTATTTCTAAGGTTCCTTATTTTTCCTCACGACTCAGAAATTTCCAGATTCGCTCGGAATTCGGGACTTGTTGAAGTTTGGTTTTAATTTGGAGTGACTTTCAGGGTTTTATTTTCAAGGTTCATCTTTAGAATTATTTACTGAAATTTCCAGGGCTTACAGTAGTTTATGTTGGTATAGAATTTAGTTGTTTTCATCAAGTAGAAGGATTTAAAATTTGAATTTGAAAATTAAAAAAAAACTCGTTTTTGGTTTCCCAAAAAAATGCAAAATTCGAGATTTTTGTTAATAACAATTGTTTAACGTTTAAAATCATAACGGTAATGACAACAATTTGTAATAATTGACCGTTTTTGACAACTAATTAATAGTTGTAATTCGTTTTAAATAAAAAGCCCCAAATTTAGATCTATAAATAGAAGAAGAAAAAAACGAAAATGGAGGAATAAAAAAAAAAGAATAGAAAAATTATAACATCCGAATACTTAAGACCACCAGGCCACTGTCATCGGAGAATTCCCGACTTCCCCAGCCGGATCCAAGACCATCGGAGTTCGTGACCGTCGGATCCGAATTGGCCGCTGGAACCTTAGCCGTTTTCGTCCCCCTGTGCACGGCGGCCGACTTGATCGGAGTCACCAATCGTTCACCGCTACCGCCGAACCGCATGCATCTCTTCCCCTATTCGTGTTTTGATTTTGCTCCCAGAATAATTTGACTCTTGCCATTTGCTGTGCGGATCGACTCCTCCCCCACGCGCGTCCCTGTCCTCTGCAAGTCCCAGGTAAGTTTTAATTCAATTCTTAATAATAATAATAATAGTAACTATGATTATATTTTTCAAAAATTAGTATATGATTATATTTTTCAAAATCTGTTATGAATACATTATTATATATATATATATTTTTTTTTTAAATTTCAAAATATGTAAAATTAGTATTAGTTTGAATCATGATAGTATAGTCTTTCTTTTTAAAAATGAATGATTGATTCATAAATTTGTTCTAAAAATATTAATTTGAAATTTAGGATTTAATTTGTCATGATATAGTTTTGATTGTTCTATCTTTTTGCATAATATAGTAATGATTTTGTTTTCTTATGATAAGATTGAATATTATATATATATATATATATATCATGTTAGGTATGTGTTCATAGAATTACATTAAGATCTTGTTATTGATAATATAACTATAATCATGCCCTAATCATAAGGAATATATGAAATTTTTTTAGAGTTTTAGGTTTACAATATTTGAAATTGTATAATCATGTATGATGATAGTTATTAAAATTCCTTTTATGTCATGATATAATGATGACTTTGATGATTTCACTATATATGAAACCACATTGAAATCTTGCCCTTCATAATGTAATTTCAATGATATATAAATCTTGATTATGCCATGATATTGTTTTATTAAAATTAGGTTGTTAAATATTGATATTCCTTATAATATTTTTATTCTTGATGATATGTATGATCAATTGATATGCATGATATGTGGTTATGATTTCTTGTTCAAAATTTTTGTCACTTAGAAAAATCTAATTTTTCATAAAATTGCTAAAACCTAAATTAATAGATTTAGGGTTCATGTTAAAATATATATATATATATTATTTCATAAAATTAACAAACTTAATGAACTTAAAGCAAAAAGATTTCGAAAAATTTTAAAATTAACCAACAAACTAAATTTTTCTAAAGAACTACGTGTGGTCTGATCCCGATTAGCGAGTACGTAGGCACCTAAATGGGCGAATTAAAATATGTAAAAAATTTTTTGTGAATTTATTTGATTTGTTTAGTTTAGAATATGTGAATATTGATAGAATTTGATAAGATTTGATTAATTTGAATATTTTGAGTTTTTAGATTATATATGATTATCGATGGAATTTGATTAGTATTTTTGTGCATATTAGACATATGTTTAGTTAATTAGATTTGATAAATAGTTTAGATTTTGAAATTAGGGTTTAAAAGAAAGCAATTTAAATATGGAAAGTTAAAGTGGTAACCGTTTGGGTTTTAATAGGTTAGCCCCCGAACTCAAGTTAATTTCTGGTTCTCGTTTTCAAAAAACGATTTTTTCGCAGATCAGTAGCAAAGCCTAAATCAACCTACCCATTGGTTTTGGTTTATTTTTTTCTCGACTTTAGTCGAGTGGCGACTCCAAAATATTTTTTAAAAAAATCAAAATTTCCTTTAATTCTTAGTCGAGGATTCGTATTAAATGAGTTAGGGTTTGGTACGAATTGAATTAAAGGAAATCGAAAAAAACCAAGCTCGACACCCATGCTGTAGCTAAGTTCACAAACTTGGACGTACAATATTTCCTCTAATACAGCATCTTAATAAGATTTAGAGTTCCCCACTCCATCATGATGGACAATTGAAAACAATTTAGCTCAAAAGCAATCAAGGATTTTTTGACTAAGTACAATATCACAGCACATTACACCTCGATCACGCACCCTCAAGCAAATGGCTAAGTTGTAGCAATCAACAAAACCATTACGCAAAGCTTGAAGCTAAAGTCGACTGCCTAAGTGGCAAGCGGGCGGATGAGTTCCCCAACATACTATGGGGATATCGCACTACTAGACAGACCCCAACAAAATAGAGCCCCTTTCAAATGGCTTTCAAATCTGAAGTTGCTTTGCCCGTCGAGCTCGAGCAACCAAACATCTAAGTCCAATCCTATATGAGCTCATCAATAAGGTAGACTGCAAAGTTGAACCAGATGCCATAGAAGAAACTCAAGACATTGTGAGCAAGAGAGTGTCAGCTTACCAATAACAGGCAACTAGGTACTATGACAAAAAGGTCAGGCACAAGGTTTTCCTCCCTAATGACCTCATCTACAAAAAGTTAGAGGCAATAGGGTCAAAAACACCCATGGAAAGCTCGCTCCGAATTAGGAAGACCTCATTAGAGTAAAGGAAGGCTTGGGGAATAGAGCATACAAGCTTGAAACCTTGGATAGTGACCTCATCCCCAAAACTTGGAATATTAATAACTTGAGAAAGCTCTTCAAATAGACGCGACTTACTTTCACCACATACATGTAAGGCTCAAAAATGGCCTTGTAAATTCATGAAAACATCATTAATGAAACAAATTTCTATGCTAATTTGCTTTCTCCAATCCTTCTTTTAAACAAAAGATAAAATAAGTCTAGCAAGGGTCTTGGGAGTTTAACGAACTCTACCCTCATGTGTTGGATGAGCTCGAGTAACTCTCTCATAAGGATGACTCCCCTCAAGAGCTCGATTAACTCCTACATAAGGGTAATTTCCCTCAAAAAGCTTAAGTAACTCCCTCATAAAGATAACTCCCCTCAAGATGATTCCCTCTTAGGGGTAACTCCCTTGTGAGCTTGGTAACTCCCTCATAAGGATAACTCCTCTCCTCAAAAGCTCCGACCAAAACAACCACCCACGAAGAGTAAGAGTAAACTCAAAGCACTCATCAAAAAATAAAGCCAAAAATGCAAAAAGGAAATATGAACTTCGTTAATTAGAGAGAAACAATTACAATAGTTTTTACTAGCTTCTCAGCCAAGATAGTTTGATTGGTATCTTAGCAAAAGTTTATAACAAAATGTTACAAACCTAAGGAAACTATAAGAGAGGGGACGTCACTTCTTCCACAATAACCTCGACCCTAAATAAGCCATCAGAAGACCGAGCTCAAGGAGGAGGACGAGCCCCTACATCCCCTACCACCCCCACTTGCCATGAAAATGGCCTAAAGAAAGGAGCTGGGAAGTGGAAGAAAAGGTTGGATGTTTCCTCTACGACGACCTCGACCCTGAATAACTCAATAAGGGACCAGATCATCGAAGGGCGACAAGCCCTTGCTCGCTCATAACATAGCACCAAAGTCATTACAGCCACGCCAGCAAGGACATAATGTAAACCTCTAATTTTTAAGGTAATTTCAAGCCTAAACCCTAAGCCAGAAAGTCAATCAGAAATCCTAGGTTAATAAATCCCAGGAAACCCTAGCAATTTACATTTGACAATCCCGTGTTCTTAAACCAAGAATTCAAAATATGAGTGGAGAGTATAGATTGGTTCGTAATAATATTAGGATGCTTAAAAATATCATATTAGTGAATTTTCGACCTATTTCGAACCCGATCGAATACAGACTTTGAAAAGTGTGTCCCGGGGCTCGAGATAAAAAAATATGTTATTAGTACTTAGACTAAAAATTTATGAGATTTCCAATATATAAGTTTATATAATTTTTTGGGTTATAAAAGTTACAGTTATAGCCTTTTATTGTATTTTCTTTACTATCGGTAATTTAATTGTCTAATCTACTTTTTGATTTCTACTCACACTATTCACAAGTATAACCACCCATACCCTATTCTTACATCCTTACAACCTATTCTTACAATATTACATCATTTTCCCTACATTTACTTTTCCAATACATTTTATTACTTAAATTACTTTTAAATTTAAATTTATTACACAAAATAAATATCAAACATCCCTCTCTCTCCTCTTTTTTCAAATCGGCACCCCCTACCCCCCCTGCTCTCTCTCAATTTGTTTTATTTTTCTTTTTTATTTTACACAAACCCTAATCCACTTTTCTATAAATACTTCTTTATACCTTTTACTTTTCCTTTTCTCTCTTTTCTCTCTAAAACAAACCCTTGCAAATTTTTTTCTCTCCCTCTTTTCCTCTCCATGCCATGACACACCCACACACATGCACACTCTCATAACATTTTTTTCCTTCAAGTTTTTCTAGCTCTACACACTCAATAGGTAATAGATCTACACCTTACCACCATAAAACATGTCATGGTAAGATAATACATGCGTGGTTCCACCAAAAATCTCGATGAGCTTTATGCTAGGAATGTGGAAACACTTAAAACATGATATCTTTGCCATCACAATGTTGTAGATCTTGTGATTTAAGTTATTTTGCTATTATTTTGCTTTATTATTGTTTTATGTTGTTATTATTGATGTTTTGTGCATATATTCATTTTTTAACCTTATCTACATAATGATCATAGTGCATTTGCATTTATGACTTGCATAACAAAACTAGATGTAGTTGTTTTGGGTACATAAATACCTTAGATTTTTGTTTTATGTACATAAAGGACTTGTAGTAGCATAATAATGGTGGGAAAATGTTAGAAAGTCGAAGATTTATTTTAGTTTCAACAAAAATAGTTTTTAGAAATTCGGATCTAAAGAGAACCCTATTTAGAAAAGTTATTTTCCAACTTCAAAATGAGTATTTTACATTAAATATGAAAGGCTTAGAAAATAGGTAACATAAAGGAATGGTTTTGATGAGTAAAGCCTAGATCTACTAAGAGATATTTTCAAAACAAGAAAAGTTTACAAAAGTTATGTTACCATTATGTTTCAACCCCAACAACAAACTTAAAATTCATAATAAGGAAAGCTTGGTATATAAACACCTATTTTTCAACCCAAAAATAAGAATTTTATTAAAGAAATAGAAGCCTTAAGGGGTATGTTTGATTAGGAACTAATTTTAGAAAGATTAAATGAGTTTTACACAAGAAACAATCTCAAATATAAATTTCAAAATCAGGATTTAGAAATGATCTCTATTTAAACACCTATTTCCGAATGCCAAAATGAGGATTTTAATGGAAAAAAAGAAGTCCTAGGGAATACATGTAATAAAGACCTAATTTTGAAAAGTATAAGTGAAATTTATCAAGGTATAATCCTAAAACAAGAAAAGGTTTCAAAATATAGATTAAAAAATGTTTTCATTCCTTAAAATTTTGTAAAATTCCTAACTAGGTCAACCCCCTATTTAAACATCTATTTTCCAACTCCAAAATGAAAAATTTTATTAAGATAATGAAGGTGTTAGGCATATAGGCCATTAAGGTTGAGTTTTGATAAAAGCAAGTGTGATTTTGCAAGGAATAAAACTAGTTTTCTTAAGTCTAGTAATTTCAAAAGTTTTGCAAAACAAAAGTTTTCTAAAAAGAATTCTTGATATCATATATTGTCACGCCCTAGAGGGGTATCCTAAACGTAACAGTCCGCCACATGCCATATAAGACTCTCGAATTACAATCCGAGTCTTTTTGGAGTCTTGTATTGATGTAAGGCGTCCCTTTACGACATTAGAATACTCTACTCAATGGAGTTAAAAAAGTTTAATGCGGCATTCGATAGCATTAGATAATAAATCAAAACGCATACATGAAAGTTACAAAGTCTAAGGGGCATTCCCCCGTAAAAGAATATTAAAGGTCCATTACAATCATCCAGAATCTTTTAGTTTCCTGTTGAAGTCTAAACAAAACTGAATACAACTTCTATAGGAAACTCCTAGCTCTTGTACCTGAGTTGTAGCCTGCCTTGGCCTAAGCCAAATAAACTCATGCTGCAACAAATAAAACTATAGGGGCGTAAGCTACACTAGCTTAGTGAGTGAAAACTTCCATATCGCAATTAAAACATAACAATCAAGCGAATGATTAATCAGTCAAATGGTATGCATCAAACACATGAATTCAACAAACATATGACCAGCTGGAAATCATATGTGGATGGATTTGCACCTCCATCCCGGGATAGCAGATTAACGAATCCTATGGTACAACGCCGTTTAGGCTCACGGTCAACCAACTCTATATTCATTTTATGGATCACGATTAACCAACTCATATTCGTTTTATGGATCACAAAAAACCAACAAATGCTAATGCTCCATCCCCATCGTGTTATGAATGAGTTCAAGTTTATCTTTATTGTGTAATAATCAATTATACCAATTCTTTTAGGTGATCAAGCAATACTCGCAGACAATCAATCCTAGCTCTTTTATACAAGCAATCATTTATCACCCGGCTTCGATATTCTTTAAATTCAACTTCACATAACAATAGTAGACAAATATAATTCCCATTTAACCCCATCATGCATATTCATTTCATCTTTGCTAAGTAACTAGTGCAGCTATCATTATAATCACAAACAATAATTGAAATTAGAAGTGATAATCACTTGGTCATGGTACGCCGGTCTCTTAGTAGTAATAATCGTGTGGTAGGGATTCGTCGGTTTCAGGATCACCTACCAAATAAGAATACCCTAATGAGAACTTCATCACTTAACTAATCCAAACTATGTATCAAAACTAAACAAAATCGTGATTCTCGCTATTTGCGGAAGTTCCAATTTAAAACGGCCATAACGTGGTCATTTTAACTCGGAATTTTGCAAATTTTATATTGATTTCTATCTACTTCGAAGATCTATCTATTTCTAATATTATTTCCAAATTTTGAAAACATTTAGGTCATGGAATAGAAGGGCCAGATCTGATCAGTAACCTTTTCCATTTCCGAAAAATTGTTTTGCACTTGTTTAAAATATATCTAGTTGATGATTCAAGTATATATAAAATATGAATGAGTCCCTAACATGAATGACATGTGATGAGTCCAATGTATGCATGATCTTGATGATTTTTGGTAAAGGAAACTTTGAGAGCTCCTAAATCTTACAAGACTCTAACAATAACTACTTCTTAAAAATCCAATTTTCTAACTTTGACATCTCACTAGTGTTTTGGATTCCATTATTAGAAATTCCTAGTTATCTTAATTAAAAATGAGTCTTCATCATCTATACTATCCATGTCACGCCCCGAAGGGTATCCTAAACGTGGCAGTCCACCGTATATAATTATAAAGCCTAAGAATGACCACCTCGTCACGCGAAGGCTTCCATACTATGTACAAGGCGTCTAACACATAAAGGAGACACATCGGAATGATACATTTTATATTGATACAGTTGAGTAACAACGTAAAGGAAATACAATCCACTATACTTTCGATACAAATCACTATACTTCATATTCGAATTACTACACTTCAAAATACAAATCATTCAACTCCAATTACATTCATCCGCAGACTTCCCTACATAAACTATTACATGACAAGTCATAAACTAGCTAATAACTTTAAACATTCGTATTCTTTGCCAAAACCCCGGAGTCATTCCCGGCTCCAACCAATTCGATCCCCACTTTGCATTCTTGAGATAACCTGTTCATTTAAACAACTATTGGGGTATAAGCTACACTAACTTAGTGAGAATTTCCTTAATTCCGTACCATAACAAACAAGTTATAATCAATCATATGCTATGCATGGACAAACACGTGAGCAAGCAATTATGCATGGGTATCCGGAACCCATACACAGAATGGATTTACGCCCTCCGTATCTTGGGTTAGGAATGGTATTGAGTCTACACGACTGCATCTAGTCCCCAAGCCCTCGGCTCTTAGCACTCAACTCGGCTAGGCTCATCCAAGAATGCATCAACATGCGCCTTAGTACCCCTAAATGAGCTCTGGCACTGGGCTCGTTATCCAAACGAGGTATCAACCGAGCATACCGATCGACCTGCGTAGGAGTAGCATGCTACCAAATGCAATATGTCCGATGCGATGCATGACCAATTTAATTTTTGCTTAGGTCAAAAATATTTATACATTCTTTAGAGTGACCAACCAATATCACACATATAACAGAAATAATATAAACGATGCAGTAATCCAATCAAATCGTGGTTTCGATATGCTTTAGTTTCTTTGGCATACATTCATCACAGTCTCATCATATCTCCCTGTCACGCCCCGAAGGGTACCCTAAACGTGGCAGTCCGTCGTACACAATATTAAAGCCTAAGAATGACTACCTCAATCACGCGAAGGCTTCCATACTATGTACAAGGCGTCTAACACATAGAGGAGACACATCGGAATGATACGTTTTATGTTGATACAATTGAGTAACAATGTAAAGGAAATTTAATCCACTATACTCCATATACAAAACACTATACTTCAAAATATAAATCATCAAGCTTCAATTACATTTATCCCAAGACTTCACTACATAAAACTATTACAAGGCCAATCGTAAAGCTTAGCCAAAAACTTCAAGCATTCTTATATCTTGCCGGAATCCCGAAGTCATTCTCAACTTCAACCATCTTGGTCCCCACTTAGCATTTCTGTCACGCCCCATAGGGTACCCTAAACGTAACAGTCCGCCACATACCATATAAGATTCCCGAATTACCACCTTAGTCTTTCGAGAGTCTCATATAGATGTAAGGCGTACCTTTACACAATAGAGTACAAGTCCGAATGGAGATAAAAGCTTAATTTGGCATGCATAGGCAATAGGATATAATTCATGAAACATAATAAATATTACAAATTCTAAGGGGCATTCCCCCGTAAAAGAATATTTAACTGTCCATTACAATCATCCAAGTCTTAGAAGTTTTCTATGGAAGTCTAATACAGAAATTACAACTTCTAGGGAAAACTCCTAGCTTCGGTACCTGTTCCGCCGGGTCTCGTCGCCTAAGCCATAAATGTGTAAGCTGCAAAAGGAATGGACTATAGGGACGTAAGCTAACTAGCTTAGTGAGTGTAATCTCCCACAAAAACATTTATGTCACAACAATTCAACAAGTTATTAATCAAGCAAGTGTATGCATCAAACACATGAGTTCAACATACATATGACCAACCGGAAATCATATGTGGATGGAATTGCGCCCTCCATCCCGGGTTAGCAGATTAACGAATACTGCGGTACTAACAATATCCCGTTTATGGATCACGGCTAACCTACGATTATTCGATGTCGTTTATGGTTCACGACTAACCTACGATTATTCGATGTCGTTTATGGTTCACGACTAACCTACGATTATCGATGTCGTTTATGGTTCACGACTAACCTACGATTATTCGATGTCGTTTATGGTCACGACTAACCTACGATTATTCGATGTCGTTTATGGTTCACGACTAACCTACAAATGCTCATGCTCCATCCCCTTGTGATATGCACATGTCAATTTAGCATTAGTCCAAGTAGTTGATTAAGCCAATTTACTTAGGCGATCAATCAATTTATCAGACAATCCATCATAGCTAACTATACAATCAAAGTTTATCACCCGGTTTCGATATTCTTAATTTGTGTTCTCACATCATCATCAATCATATAATTTCCCATTAATCCCCATTCATATTCCATTCAATTGACCTACATTCTAGTGCACTACTTTACAAGCACATACAATAAATGAATTGGGAAGAAAAACTCACTCCGCCATTGGTACTCCGTTCTTCTAGTAATAATAGTCCGGAGGCAAAAGTCACCGTCCACGGGTTCACCTATTCATATAAGAAATACCCTAATAAGTATTCTATCAACTTAGGACACTAAAACTCTAAGAAAACTTAGTGAAACGAATTCGCGTCATTTCGAAGTTCCGTTTTAAAATGGCCATAACTTGGTCGTTTTAAGTCGGAATTTCGCAAATTTTATACCGATTTCTATCTACTTCGGAAGAGCTTTCTAAATATGAAGTTTAAATCAAGTTTTGAAAATATCTAAGCCTCGGAATTGAGGGATCAGATCTGTACAGCGGGTTTGTCAATTCCAAAAATGCGGTTTTCATGAATGCATTTGAGATTCCTAAGTATAAATGATACTAAATGCAATGGTAATGATTTTCCCTATCATGAATGTCATGATGTGAACCTTAATGAGTCTATGTTCTTATAACTTTTTGATTTAAAGAATTTTAAAATAAACTTTTCTTAGAAACCATTTTATACAATGTTTAGTAAGTGAATTTCTACACTTGACACACTACATATTACAAGGATTTTCTTTAGAAAAACTCTACTTTTTTTAAAGAAATTTTGACCCTTATATTAGTTATATCCTAAGGCCTTTATTTCTTTAATAAAATTCACATTTATAAACTTTTAAGTGGGTCTTTTACTATGGGGTTTCCAAAAATCCGAATTTACAAAAGTCCATTTTCAAGTTGATTCCTTTAGGAAAAATATATTTTATACTTAAACTTTAAGTATTATTATACCTATATCCTAAGGACTTCATTTATTTAAGAAAATATCATTTTTGAAGTTGGAAAAATAGTGTTTTCTAACCCTACATCCATTATTACGAATTTTGTCTACATGACTTTTAACTCAAAACTCTATGGACTTCATTTCTTGTTTCCAACATTTTCTTTAGTAAAAACTCATTTAGACTCATGAAAAATACTACTAAACATTATCTATTACCCATAGGCTTCATTTCTCTTATAAAATATATGTTTAGAAGTTGTTAAAAGTGTTTTTGACCTAGGTTTTCAAAGTCATCCGAATTTTCATAAGTCTTTTTCTTGTAAAGTACTTTTCTTTTTGACTTCATGGACTCATCTATCTATAGATCTATATACTAGGAAAGTCATTTACTAAAGACAAAAGTATTAAAGACTATTATGCACATAAAACAAAATAATAATGAAACTTTAAATGCCTACATGATCATGAGTAATAAGATGATGGATCTACTTTATCAAATGCTTAAATGAGTTTTAAAACATAAAAACCATATTTTTATAAAAGATCTTTGTTTAAAAACTTTTTGATGGAAATAAAGCTTTTGGATGAAAGCTTCTTTAAAAGATAGATCTACTTTGTAATGGTTCGGGATTTTTTTTGATCTTTCATTGTCCCTACTAAATCATGGGAACATGGAGTTGAAATATCCAAAAATCACTTAGCCATAACAAAGTTTTATGAGTGGAAGAGTGGAACTTTACTTACTTGAAGTGGAATGGAAGATAAGAAGAGAAAATGGAAGTTGTGTGTGTGTGTGTGGGGGCTCCAAATTTCGGCCAAGAGGAGAAATGGGAGAGAAAGAGAGCTTTTACACTTTGAAATTTGGAAAGTGAAGAATGAGGAAAGAGAGAGAAAAAGTAGTTTATATAAGTTGAATTTAGGTTAAAAGGAGAAAATTTGCAAAATGGACGGGGGGGGGGGGGGGGGGGGGGGAGACTTGATTTGTTCATTTTGATTTGCCTTGATTTGATCTTTGCATCACTTGTCATAATTTGTAAGAGATGAAGGGACAAAAGTTATGGAAGAATGGAAGGATTTGATTGATGGTAAGGTTAGATTGTAGGGTAGGCTAATAGGTAGGCTAGGTAGTACTTTATGAATAGTAATGAATAGTTGACAAGACAATTTAATTTCCGGTAGTAATGAAATACGAATAAAAAGGCTATAACTGTATTTTTCATAAACCGGAAAATTATGAAAAATATATTTTTGAAATCCTTATTTTATTTCGGTTCAAATGAGTACTCATAAGTATATTTTTGAAATTCTAGTTCCGGGGCACGTTTTTCTATAATGGGTCTCGGGATGACCCGGAATTGAAATTTTCTTAAAATCGATATTTTCTTAGTTTGAAATATAATCAAGAACTAAATCAAAATTAAATTTTCTTAGAAAAGTTTATTAATTGGAAACCGAGGAAAAGCCGGAATTAGGGTTCCTAGTTCTCACTCCAGGCTTGAGCTATTCCGGTTTGGTTTAGGTTTTGGTTTCCGGTTCTAGGGTTATCTTGGCTACTTGAAAAACCGGGGTTTACAACCTACCCACCTTAAAAAGAGTTTTGTCCTCAAAACTGAACTGACGTACCTTGATTCTCAAACAACTCGGGGTATTTCCTTCGGATTTCCTCTTCGGCTTCCCAAGTCGCTTCCTCAGAAGTGTGGTTTCTCCACAATACTTAACATATCTATCTCTTTATTCCGAAGCTTCTGAGTCTTCTTATCCAAGATTTCTACTGGGTGCTCTTCGTAGGTGAGATTTTCCTTTAACCGAATCGGTTCCAACTCCACTATCCGCTCAGGGTCAGGTACATACTTCCTTAACACTGATACGTGGAACACATTATGAACTCCCGACAAATTCGGCGGCAGGCTAGCCGATAGGCCAAATCTCCCACTCTTTCCAAGATCTCAAAAGGTCCAATATACCTTGGGCTTAATTTCCCTTGAGCCCGCATTCTCTTTATGCTCTTGATTGGGTTTATCTTCAAATAGACATGGTCGCCTACTTGAAATTCCAGTTCTCTTCTCTTCAGATCAGCCCAACTCTTTGTCTGTCTTGAGCCTCTTTCATTTTCTGTTGAATAACCCGGACTTTATCAGCTGCTTCTGAACCAATTCAGGACCAATAGCTAGCTTTTCCACATCATCCCAAAACAGAGGGGACCTACAACGCCGTCCATATAGGCTTCGTATGGTGGCATCTGAATGGTTGAGTGGTAGCTATTGTTATAGGCAAACTCGATTAGGGGTATATGATTATCCCAACTTCCTTTGAATTCCAATATGCAAGCCCTTAACATGTCCTCCAAGGTCTGAATGGTTCGCTCAGACTGTCCATCTGTCTGAGGATGGTAGGCAGTACTGAAATGCAACTTGGTGCCTAGGCTCTTTTGTAGGCTCATCCAGAACTTTGAAACAAACCTTGGATCCCGATCTGAAATATTCCCGCTGGAATACCATGGAGTCGCACAATTTCCGATGTATCCTAGCCAATTTGTCCAATGAATAGGTCATATTAATTGGTAGGAAGTGTGCTGACTTCGTCAAACGATCCACTATACCCAGACTGCATCACATCCAGTGGATGTCCTCGGGAATCCACACACAAAGTCCATTGAAATTTGATCCCACTTCCATTCGGGGATAGGTAGTGGCTTTAATAATCCACCTGGCCGTTGATGTTCCACTTTGACTTGCTGACACACGGCGCACTTCATAACATAATCCGCCACATCCCTCTTCAATCCATTCCACCAATAGTGGCTTTTTATGTCCTGATACATTTTTGTACCTCCCGGATGCACAGTGTAACCGGAGTTGTGAGCTTCGCTCATGATCTCTTTTCTCAATTCTTCATCTTCCGGTACACATAATCTTCCTTTCATTCTAACCACCTCTTCATCATCCAGGGTAAAGTCACTATACTTCCCTTTGAGCACTTCTTCTTTGATCTTCCTATCGCCTCATCATATCTTTGGGCTTCTTTAATCCTGTCGATCAAAGTGGGTTCCATAACCAAATTTGCTATCTCCACATCGACATCTTGCCCTACGAATTCAATCCTTAACCTTTCGAATTCCTTTATCAGCTCTTTTTGCTCTGTGATTAGGCCTGCCACTTCTCCATAATTCTTTCTGCTCAAGGCGTCAGCCACAGCATTTACCTTTCCCGGGCAGTAATTTATTCCCAAGTCATAGTCCTTGATGAGTTCCAACCACCGTCTCTGCCTCATATTTAACTCCTTTTGTGTGAACAAATATTTGAGACTCTTGTGATCTGTGTACACTTCACATCTTTGCCCATACAAATAATGTCTCCATAACTTCAAGGCAAAAACCACAGCGGCCAATTCCAAATCATGTGTTGGATAGTTCTGTTCATGAGGCCTTAATTGCCTGGAGGCATAGGCAATGACTTTCCCTCTTGCATCAGTACACAACCGAGGCCATTCCTAGAGGCGTCGCTATGCACTGTGTAAGGCTTTCGGG
>JAMXBD010004447.1:0-62467 GCA_024138025.1 Combretum micranthum
GGGGACTCCAGTCACAAGTGAGAAGTGTCCAAAAGACAACCAATGTATGCTCTCTTTGCACAAAAGCGGGACATTTAGCTAAAACATGCCCTGAACGGATAATTGCATGTTGCTTCGCTGGCTACCTAGGAAGAAGAGGAAGAGATATAACAGGAATAAAAGCAACAAAGGAAAAAGGAATCGAGGTTCTTCAAGGACATCTACATCCGGAAATCTAGTCCACAACCCTCACACATATGGAGTGTATGAAGGAGCTAGTGATGAGGAGCTGGAGTCCTTTCATGGAAGGAAGCGAGGATCAAAGATGCAACTCGTACCAGGTTAGCGCTATACCCTTAGAATACCGCATATTCTTTCCTGCCAATAGAATCAAAGAGATAGGTTGTTAGAAATACCTTCGGATTACATGGCTAGACTAAAAATAGGAAAGCCCGAGACCATTAAAAGTTAGAATGAGCCAATAATGGAAACTAAAACAAAAACTCGATTAATTTAATGAATTCCAAGACACTCCACATACAACTTCTTGTAAATAAAGAACTTTGAAAGATCGAAAATCTACGATGATCGTTACATAAAAGTTAAAATTTCAAAAATCAAATCTCAATTACCAAACTCCGTAAGATCTTCACAAGTAATAAGTATACAATAAAGCAATGAGATTCTTGATTTCAACCCCATCAAGATGATCACGATGATAAGAGTTTAAAACAACGATGACTTTAATTATTTAAAAGAATATTGATCACAGAGCACAATATTGTATATACAGCTACATAAGAATGGAGAAGCGAATCCACAACCTTCGTTGGTCAAAGTAATCGAGTCATGAAAGGTCGTGTTGTCATGAGTCGTCTAGTGTCGGTCGAGTCGAGTCGTCTGTGGTCTCGAGTCAAGTCCGTGTCGTTTTCCAAAAGAGTCGTGTAAGTGAAGGTTGGAATCGCTAAGCCAAATCTTATTAATTTGTATGTGCTATATTCCGTAAAATACCTCTCATACAAAATTTAAAAATGATACAAACCAAAGCACAAAACGATGATAGAAATATAACTCAAAATTCATAATCTTTTCTCGACAAACGATGTACACGTAACAAGTTTTGCGGACAAAACTTTCTTTAAGGTGGGGAGGATGTAAGCCCCGGAAAATTTCAGTAAATAATTCCAAAATGAACTTCGAAAATAAACCCTAAAAATCACTCCAAATTAAAACCGAACTTTGAACGAGTCCTGAAATATAAACGAAAGTAAGAATTCATTAGTCTTGAGAAAATCTAAAAATAAAATAAGGACTACAAAAGTCCTTAAGTCCAAAAACCATTACGTAAGATAAACTGCTTACCTAATCTATAATTCATAAAAATCGGGATAAAAAAAAACACAGTGATAATTTGCTAAAAAGCAAGTTAATCCATAACATGACAATTTGAAGGATCAGGAAATCACCAAAGGCCAATTCCATAATTAGGCTTTGGCACGATTAAGAAAACTTTATCTGCCAATAATAAAATATAGACTTTGGAAATTCCCCAAACGACCAGACTAATAATCCTAAGAGACGGAAATCACAATAAAGCCCTAACGATCAAATCAAACTCCCAAGAATCATAGAACGAGTTAGAAATTGAAATCTCGTAATCTTAAGAAGGAAGAATTCAAGAAACAAAATAACAAATTATAATCCTTAAGTTAACCAATTGTTCATAAAACCTTAAATCGAAGCAAAAATAAATTCGAAAACAAAACACTATGAAGATCCTTTTTCAAAGCAAATTATAAAAATCAAGATTTCCCCAAAATCATTCCAAAAATCGATATTTGACTCAAACTCAAGAAAATCATATGGTAACCATTACCGATATAACTCCGGATATAATAATTCAATTCAAGATTTCGAAAGCAGTAAGAGATATTAAATACTTATAAAAATAAAATTTAAAATAAATTTCTCAAACTAAATACGTTGTATAAACAGAAAATCTCAGTTTCCAATTGGCAATACCTAAACCGGAAAGTCATCCGGAAACCCTAACCGGAATACAATAGTGTAAGTCCGGCAATCTAGCCCCTAACCTAGAGACCAAGATGTAGTTTAAATATATAGAATAACTAAGTTCGTTATAATTATCAGATTGGTAAATTTTTGCCTATTTTGAACCCGTTCGGATACAGACTTCGAAAAGCGTATCCCGGGCTCGAGATATCAAAAATATACCATTAGTACCGTTAGACTCGTAATTCCACGAGATTTCTAAATATATCAGTTATATAATTTTTCGGGTTATAAAAGTTACAGTTATAACCTTTTTACCGTATTTTCATTTCTACTGGTAATTGATTATTCTTTTGCACTATTCATTTTATTTCATTACACAATTTTATTATTTTTATAATGTATACCCGGATTTCCTAGTGATCAAGTAAACTTCGAAAACCAGAAAATGAAACCCTAAATCGGTTTAGTTCAAGCTTTGTGAAAAGACTTAGAAACCCAAATTCCGGCTTTTCCACGGTTTCCAAGTAAGAAACTTTTATAAGAAAATTTAATTTTGAATATAGTTCTTGATTATATTTCGAAACAAGAAAAGATCAGATTTTGAGAAAATTTCAATTCCGGGTCATCCCGAGACCCATTATAGAAAAGCGTGCCCCGGAACTAGAATTTCAAAAATATACTTATGAATACTCATTTGAATCGAAATAAAATAAGGATTTCAAAAATATAAATTTCATAATTTTCCGGCTTACGAAAAATACAGTTATAACCTTTTTATTCGTATTTCATTACTACCGGAAATTAAATTGTCTTGTCTACTATTCCTCACTATTCACAAGTACACCTATTCTACCTATTAGCACACTCTACAAATTCAACTCTTACCATCACTCAAATCAATCCCTTTTCTCCATGCTTTTTGTCCCTTAAACTTCATTTACAATTATGACAAATGGTACAAATCAAATCAAAGCCAAATCAAATGAAAAATCAAATTTCCCTTCCCCCACAAGCCCCCAAACCGGCGTGAATGCCCCCCCCCCCCCCCATGCTCCATTTGCAATTTTTTTTTTACTTCTTTTAACCTATTCCACTTCATATATAAGCTATATTTTCTCTCTCTTCTTCATTCATCATTTTCAAACTTCACAAAGTGGAAAAAGCTCTCAAAACCTCTCCTTTTCCCCTCTTGGCCGAAAGTTTCCAAGCCCCCCACACACACAACAACTTCCATTTCTTCTTTCATCTTCCATTCACTTCAAGTAAGTAACTTTTACCCTTCCACTTAGATCTTTGTTATGGCTAAGTGATTCTTGGATATTTCCAACAAATGACCCCATGAGCTTTTGTAGGGACAAGGAAATGTCAAAACAAGAATACCGAACCATTACAAGTAGATCTAATTTAAAGGAGCTTTCATGCCAAAAGCTTTATGTTTCTCACAAAAAGTGTTTTAAACAAAAGATCTTTTATAAAAATATAGTTTTTATGTTTTCAAAACTCATTTGAGCATATGAAATAATAGATCTATCATTTTACTACTCATATTCATGTAGCATTTAAGATCTCATCTTTATTTTGAGTTTATGTGCATTAATAGTCTTTAATGTTTTTGTCTTAGTAAATAACCTTCCTAGTATAGATCTATAGATAGATAAGTTAATAAACCAAAAAGGAAAACACTTTTCAAGAAATGACTTGTGTAAATTCGGATGACTTTGGAAACCTAGGTTAAAAACACTTTATCAACTTCTAAACATATATTTTACAAGAGAAATGGAGCCTATAGGTAATAGATAATGTTTAGCAATATTTTTCATGGATCTAAATGTGTTTTACTAAGGAAAATAGTTGAAAACAAGAGATGAAGTCTAAAAGAAATTTAGAGTTAAAAGTCTTAACAACAAATTCGTAATAATGGATAGATGGCTAGAAAACACTATTTTTCCAACTTCAAAAATGGTATTTTCTTAAATAAATGGAGTCCTTAGGATATAGGTATAATAAACACTTAAAGTTTTAAGTATAGAATACATTTTTCCTAAAGAAATCAACTTGAAAATGGACTTTACTAAATTCGGATTTTTGGAAACCCCTAGTAAAGGACCCACTTAAAAGTTTATAAATGAAGATTTTATTTAAGAAATAAAGGCCTTAGGATATAACTAATATGAGGGTCAAAATTCTTTAAGCAAAATAGAGTTTTCCTAAAAGAAAATCCTTGTAATATGTAGGTGTGACTAAGTGTAGTAAACTCACTTGTTAAACATTAATATGAAATGGTTTTCTAAGAAAAGTTTATGTAAATTCTTTAAACCTAAAGAGCTATAAGAACTTAGGCTCATTAGAGTTCATATCATGACATTCATGATAGGGAAAATCATTACCATTGCATTTAGTTTCATTTTACACTTAGGAATCTCAAGTGCATTCATGAAAACCGCATTTTCGGAATCTATGTTACCGCTGTACAGATCTGATCCCTCATTTCCGAGGCTTAGATATTTTCAAAACTTGATTTAAACTTCATATTTAGAAAGCTCTTCCGAAGTAGATAGAAATCGATATAAAATTTGCGAGATTCCGAGTTAAAATGACCAAGTTATGGCCGTTTTAAGTTGGAATTCCCGCTTAGGACGCGAATTACGAATTTGATAAGTTCGTATGAAGTCGTTGGATTAGTTTGAGTTGAAATACTTATTAGAGTATTTCTTCCTTTTTAGGTTATCCCGAGTTCGACGATTCCCTACCACCGGATTATTATTACTAGAAGACCGGTGATCCAATGGCCGAGTGAGTTTTCTCCTTGTTTTGTTACCTTGATTGTGCTTGTAATTAGTCGCATTAGAATTTTAGGAACAAGATAAAAATCGATATGAATGGGGATGGGATATATGATGAGACTGTGATGAATGTATGCCAAGGAATACTAAAGCATATCGAAACCACGATTTGATTGGATAACTGCACCGTTCATATTATTCTGTTTATGTGTGATATTGTTGGTCACTCTAAAGAATGTATAAATATTTTGACCTAAGCAAAAATTAAATTGATCATGCATCGCATCGGACATATTGCATTTGGTAGCATGCTACTCCTACGCAGGTCGATCGGTATGGTCCGTTGTTGCCTCGTTTGATAACGAGCCCGGTGCCAGAGCTCATTCATGGGTACTAAGGCGCATGTGGATGCATCCTTGGATGAGCCTAGCCGAGTCGAGTGCTAAGAGCCGAGGGCTTGGGGACTAGATGCGGTCGTGTAGACTCAATACCATTCCTAACCCAAGATACGGAGGGCGTAAATCCGTTCTGTGTGTGGGTTCCGGTTACCCATGCATAATTGCTTGCTCACGTGTTTGTTCATGCATAGCATATGATTGATTAATAACTTGTTTGTTATGGTACGGAATTAAGGGAATTCTCACTAAGCTAGTGTAGCTTATACCCCAATAGTTGTTTAAATGAGCAGGTTATTCCAAGAAATGCTAAGTGGGGACCGAGATGGTTGAAGTCGAGAATGACTTCGGGATTCCGGCAAGATATAAGAATGCTTGAAGTTTTTGGCTAAGCTTTACGATTTGCCTTGTAATAGTTTTATGTAGTGAAGTCTTGGGATAAATGTAATTGAAGTTTGATGATTTATATTTTGAAGTATAGTGTTTTGTATTTGGAGTATAGTGGATTGTATTTCCTTTACATTGTTACTCAATTGTATCAACATAAAACGTATCATTCCGATGTGTCTCCTCTATGTGTTAGACGCCTTGTACATAGTATGGAAGCCTTCGCGTGGCTGAGGTGGTCATTCTTAGGCTTTAATATTGTGTACGGCAGACTGCCACGTTTAGGGTACCTTCGGGCGTGACAACAAGTATTACTTAATAAAAGGTAAGAATAGTAAAATCTTAGGACTTTTGGCCCAATAGACCTACCAAGTGTATTTTCATGCTTTTAGGCTCTATATGTTATATTTAAGCCCAAAAGACACTGGATGTTTCCCTTCCATTCCATTGGTGAAGTTTCAAACACTTAATAGGAGGCATTTGCTATCTCCTTCGTCAAGAATGTTGAACCAAATATGCATACCTAGTGGTGGTGATTAACCTCAATAATGACTACAAATGGAATGTTATGAACATTGGTTTTATACTCGAAATTAAAAGCAATAACATCTCCAAAGCACTGGTGATCCATGCATCCCTTAAAGCAAATCCATAATAACCTTGCAAATTGCTCTTCCTCCACATGGTATCCATAAAAAAATGTGGGATCTTGTTCAGCTCTTGTAGTCATATATGCAATCACAGTCATTAAAGAGGACCTGAGACATTTAAAAACCTAGAACATATGAGTCGGATAGAATAGATACAATGACCTGGAACATTGACAAGGTCCTAACACATAGGGCTACCTATAACACTCGAAAACAAATAACATCTGAGTCGAGATAGAACAAATGGACTAACCTACAACATTTATGAGGACTTAGAACATATAGCAACCTAGAACATTCAAAAGGACCTAGCACAAATATGTCGACTTAAGACATTCTTGAACCTATAACATAGGAAGACCTAATACCTAGAACAAATTGACGAACTTGGAACATTTATGAGGACTTAGACAATATGGCAGCCTAGAACTTTTGAAAGGACCTAGGATAAATGTGTCGACATGGGACATTCTAAAACCTATAACATAGGTAGACCTGATACCTATAACAAATGGACCAACCTGAAACATTTACGAGAACCTAAAACATATGACAACCTATAACTTTTGAAAGGATCTGGAATAAATATGTCGACCTGGGATATTATTGAACCTAGAACATGAGAACACTTGATACCTAGAACAAATGGGCCAAATAAGAACATTTACGAGGACTTAGAACTTTTAAAAGGACATGGGACAAATGTGTTGACTTGGTACATTCTTGAGACTAGAACATAGGTAAATGAATGGACAAACTTGGAACATGTACGAGGACCTACAATATGATAACCTAGAACTTTCAACAGGACCTGGAACAAATATGTCGACCTGGGACATTTTTGAACTTAAAACATAGGAAGAATTGATACCTAAAATAAATGGACCAACTGGAACATTTACAAGGCCTTAGAACATATGGAAACTTAGAACTTTAGAAAGAACATGGGAAAAAATATATCGACCTGGGACATTCTTGAACCTAGAACATAGGAAGACCTGATGTATAGAACAAATAGACCAACCTGGAACATTCCTAGGACCTAGAATATGTGGCGACCTAAAACTTTCGAAAGGACCTTGGACAATATGTCAACCTGAGACATTTTGGAAACTGGAACATAATAAGACCTGATACCTAGAACAAATGGACCAGCCTAAAACATTTACGAGTGTCTAGAACATATGACAACCTAGAACTTTCAAAAAGATCCTGGACAAATATGTTGACTTGGGACACTCTGGAACCTAGAGCATAGGAAGACCTTATACTTAAAACAAATGGACTAACCTGGAACATTTGCGAGGACCTAGAACATATGGCAACCTAGAACTTTTGAAAGGAAATGGGATAAATATGTCGACTTGGGACATTCTTGAATCTAGAACATAGGAAGACCTGATACTAAGAACAAATGGACTAACCCATAACATTTATGAGGACCAGAACATATGACAACCTAGAACTTTCAAAGGGACCAAGGACAAATATGCCGACCTAGGACATTCTTGAACCTAGAACATAGGAAGACTTGATACCTAGAGCAAATGGATCAACTTAGAACATTTACAAGGACCTAGAACATATGGCATCCTAGAACTTATAAGAGGACCTTGAACAAATATATCGACCTAGGACATTCTTGAAACCTAAAACATAGAAATACCTAATATCTTGAACAAATGGACTAACCTAGAACATTTACGAGGACCTAAAACATATGGAAACCTAGAACTTTTGAAAGGACCTGGGACAAATATGTCGACCTAGGACATTCTTGAGCCTAGAACATAGGAAGACATGATACCTAGAACAAATGGACCAACCTGGAACATTTATTAGGACCTAGAACATATGAAAACCTAGAACTTTTGAAAGGACTTGGGACAATATGTCTACCTAGGACATTTTGGAAACTAGAGCATAATAAGGCTTAATACCTAGAACAAATGGACTAACCTGGAACATTTATGAGGACCTAGAACATGTGAAATCTAGAACTTCGAAAGGACCTGGGACAAATATATAGACCTGGGACATTCTTGAACTCATAACATAGGAAGACCTGATACCTAGAACAAATGGACCAACCCATCAGGTTAGACCAGCAATTCAAGATACTGAGGAGAAGTGTATCAAATGTGGTTGACCACACGATATTAAAGATTGCAAGTGGTATGAAAATGCATGCTTCAATTGTGGCAAGGTTGGACACAACCATAGGTTCTGTACTGTAAGAGTTCTTCCATGAATGTTTTGTTATAAGTGTGTACATTGAGGACACAAGGCCATAGATTGTAAGTAGTCTAGTAGGCCAGTAGTTCCAGGAATTCAGATAGAACGATCTCAAGGTCAAGGACAAAGAGCTTTAGCTAAGGTTTATGTCCTCCTGCATAGGGATACATCTAAGATGAATATTATTATAGGTAATCTCTCTATACTCATGTATGGTGTATAAGTAAATATCTAGATCATTGTATGTTTATGGAATGAAGGTGTTGAATGTATACTGGAATGTTCGTTTAATCTAACGGATGGAGATTAGTTTATATATAAGCCTGAAGTGCATCGTACTATTTGCAAAGAAAGTGGAGAAGAATGAAATTGCTAAATTGAATTTGAGTAAGAGAAGAGGAACTTCTCATATTGTGGTTGAAGGTGTATATAAGGTGAAAATCAATAAAAATTTAAGATAACATACATATATATATATATATCAGTATGATGATGAAGGGTTAGAAAATATGGCCAATGAAATAAAAGAAAGATAAACAATGCTAGGAGATAAGATGATAAAATAGTGGAATTGAACAAATAGAGGTTCTAAGATAAAAAGATGAATGACTAGAGTTGACTAAAAGAAACTAGTGGTGTAATTAAGAAGCAGGATATCCTCATATATGATTAACAAATGGATTATTAGCTTGGCAAATATAGTATCGTAGACATGAAGATAAATGAGAAAGGTCATGTTGAAGAATAGACAAAAAGTATTAAGATAATCATTTTAAATTAGAGAATAGTTAAATTCTATGAAGATATGAATGTACAGGTGGAACAACAATTGCAAGAAGAAAATGTGATCTTAGTGAGTATAAGATATAAGAAATCTAAGGATGATGAACAATAATGAATATAAACTAAGATATGAGATGAGTTTTAGGATGAACCTTAGAAAAGTATATGAGACCACATATATAAATCATTATATAAAGTAGTTATATAAGTTTGGGAGACAATTGGAATGGCACAAATGGTAAATGAAGAGCAATCACTTAATCTTGGGGCAAAGAATGGATTTGTATGGTAAAAATTTTGGAGACAAAGTGCATTAGTAATCTAAAGTTCAAGAAATATTGGGACGTTAGGAGTATTGATGTCAAAGGATGAGTTAGAAGTTAGTTGGTGATTTTGAAGGTTTGCATAAGGACATAAGTGTTAAATTTTAAGCTTTATGTATATATTGATGGAAAATATAAGAAAATATATTGAAGATTACGAAAACATGTTGGAAGTAGTATAGTAAGTTAATGAGTGTTTTGAGATTAGATAAATGATATGCAAGTAATGTGAACTATTTTTGATATGGAACAACAAGGATAAAAGAAACTAAGTCGAATCAACAGAAGTGCAAGTAACACAGTAACATTTGGAGCTCCAGGTTAATGTGAGATTCAGCCTTTGGAATTTAAAACTATAGTTAAGATTTTCAGCTTTCTAAACATCGCTCGAGGAATTGAATTAGAGATTTAATACAATGAAGTCGAGGCAAGATTTATTGATGGATATTGTTAATAAGTTTAAAGTTATAGTCAAGAGGTGTGTTGTGAAGTAACGGAGGAAGTGAATTCAGATTGAGTGGTAAAAGTTAAGAATTAAGGAGACATCAATGGAAATATATTCTAACTAGAAGATATAAGCATGGAGATGGGTCAATATGGTGTAAAGAATCAGAAATAAGAAGAAAATTAAATGAGTGATGAAGAACTGATGAACGCATGATAAAAAAAGGAGATAATGATTCGGATAACTTTCAAGGACGAAAGTTCTTTTTATGAGGGGAGAGATGTAAGATATAGATAATTAATTTATAATGAAAGGTAGAATCATAATAAAGTATTGTTTAAAAGGGTATTTTTGTCTTTGAATAGAGGAATTTGGACATGAGAAAGTCACACACAAATGATCGGATGATTTTGCAGTAGGCCGGAATTTAAGCTGCCAGCCTTTAATCCTAAGCTACCGGACCTAATTACAATGGATGACGGCTTAAACTCCAGCTTAGAGCCTAGGAGAAAATTTTACAAAATTGTGGATTTTAGCCTACACCAGCATATAGGCTGTCGGAGTACCAAAGAAGGCCATCGGCCTAATGTGCAGCTTTAAAGCTTAATTATTCCTCTGAAGATTTTAAGCCGCCAGCTTTGTTTCTTTCTTATCCAGCCTATATCCTTGCAAGAAACCACACTACAAATACGTCATATCTTTTGTCCTATCTCTCATAACCTCTCCTAAACTTTTAGAAACCCTAGCAAACACTCTCCAAGGTGGATTTCTTCAAGGAATTGAGTAAGTGATCTCTTATTTCTTTAGTTCATTTTAGTGTTCTTTCTTAGATTTTCGTTGTTGTTGATAGAGGTTGATCATTGGTGGAAGTTGAAGGAAACCCTAAGTGTGATCTAAGGTTCTAGGTAAATATTGAATCCTTTCAATTTTTGTTATGTTAAGAGATAGAATCTTGTCTAATAGTTATGCTATTTTCGATTGAGGATTTTAGGCTTTTTGAGGAATTTAGAGAAATTGGCGTTTTAGGGTTTCATTGTTTGGTGATCTTAGAAGATAGGTGTGTGGATCTAATGTTATAAATCTTATGTTTTGACATTGTGGTTTTTAAGGTTAAGGTTTAATTATGAATGTGGAATTAGATTGTGAATTGATGTATGTTGTTATTCAGGTTTTGGTGAATTAGGCTTTATATCTGTGGTAAAGGATTGGTGATATTGAAGTTGTGAAAAAGTTGAAAAAGATACGACCTTACCTTGCTTGTTGTTTGTGTGTATAGGGTTAGAAAAAAATATAAATTGACCTAATTCTATCAGACCTTTTAATTTGATTTGCTGCCTGTGCTTCGCTGTGGTTAGTAAGGATTACGACAGTAGTGTGATACTAATGCTAGGAACCTGATGATCTTTATATGGTGGTGTTCTGAGTGGAGTTACACTTAGAAATGATTCCGGTAGATTTAGAGTCGTACCAGCTTAATTGTGGTACGTAACGGTGGGTGGATCGCATCCAACACCAATATATGTATACAAAAGTATTTTGGTATAAAACTTGTTTTATGGAGTCAAGAGTTACTCTGGGTTTGAGACTAGTTGCAAATGGTTCTAAACTGCGTTGGTTACCTGGCTAAATTAAAGATAACAAGCTGTGGTTGTTGCATTAGTTGTAGGATTGTATGTGAATTATGTATATTGTATGATCATGCGTATTTATTTGTGATTTGGTGTACTGGGTGTTTTTCGCTCAATTTTTATCTTTCCCATAAGTATTGGTGAAGATTCTATTATTTATGATCTGACGGGACATGACATATTCGTGGATTATGAGGAAAGCGATAGTAGATTTGACCATTCTATCGACAATTTAGATTAGTATATTATGAATGGTAGATCAAGAGGAAAAACTTTATATTTGAATACTTATCTTTGAGAATGTAATGCCTTAACCTAAAGGCATTGTCAGACCGCCACATGTCATTATCAAAGATTGACATGCAAATGTTATACTTTCTAAACGACAATTTTATATAACTAAAATATCTCCAATATCTCTCAAATAAAGGGTACTTGAAATAAAATATCCTCAATTCTTCTAATCATAAAACTAAACCATTTAACTTTAAAGAAATAACAAAATCTCATAAAATAGACTAATCATAAAAATATTGTTTTTCTTTTCTGAAATCACTAGATCTAAGATCACTAATCTCAACTATCGGCAGAAGGATCAAATCTACTGTTGCCTTCCCTATAGTCCATGAATACGTCGTATCCCGTCAAATCATAGATAATAAGATCTTCACCTGTACTTGTGCGAAAAATAAGGATTGAGCTAAAAACGCCTAGTACGCCAAACCAAAAAGGCATGCACATGATCACATAACACAATATCATATACAACTTAAATTGCTAATGCAACAATTACAATTTAGTATCTTTTCTTAAGCCTGCAACTAACATAGTTTAGGACTATAGATCTCTAATCCTAAACCTGGAATAACTCCTGGCCCCGAAGAAAACATATGTAAATAATATATATATATATTTTTGTTCCATAATTAAGTTGGCAACAACTCTTAATTTACCAGAATCATCTCCAAGTGCAACTCCACTCGGGATAGTGCCACACAAGGATCATCAGGTTGCCAGCGTTTGTATCATACTACTATCGTAGTCTTTACTAACCGCAGCTAAGCACAATTAACACTCGTTTCAATTAAAGTCAAATATATGTTAAGTCAAGTTTTGTAACTAATCCTACAAGCACAAACAAACATACATACATGGTAAGGTCGTACTTGGATTTGCTTTCAATCTCAATCTATCCAACAGAAACTTTTAATTGAAAAGGAACCCTAATCTCGCAATACTCTTGTTAACAATATATATATATATATATTGCAATCAATTCCAATCGTAATAACAATATCAAACCTTAACCCTAATTCCATAAACCTAATCAAAGATCACACACCTGTTTATCCCATTTGCACTTTATAAAAACCCTTTTCACAATTTCTCTAGAGTTCTTAATGGTCTCTAAAATTCCCTTCACATCACACACATATATATACAATCCTTTGTGAGCAAAACAATTACGAAAGTTCATAACTTTATATTCATAGAGATAGAACGGGTTCATACCTACCTAGAACGCACAATCTTACTTGCAACAGAACCCTAATTTGTTCAATGAATCTCCTATCATAAGTAATTTACTATTGCTATGATCATATTCCTATAATCTATTAATCTCAGAAACTACGAGACTTTGATAGACATCTTACCTTTACTTTGATTTAAAACCAAAGCTCTCAAAATCCGCTTTAGGGTTTTCTCTAATAGATTCCCAAATCTCCTTCAATCATATATAAAACTAGAATTAGATTTATCTATCTAAGGAAAGGAATTGAAAAAAAATAAGATTAGACCCACTTACCTTGAGTTTGGTTGAGGAAGAAGTGTGGGGAAATCGAAGGTCTAGGGGTCTATTTATAGAGAAACTCAGCTTAGGAAAAACGCCATTATAGGCCAGCCAGTATGCCTATGGCCTACCATGATACGCCGGCGGCCTTCCTTGTTACACCGGTGGCATTTTGCTGGCATAAGTCGGTCTTCATCATCGCTTTGATGGTTCTCCAATGCTGGAGTTTAAGCCATCGTCTATTTATTTTAGGCTGGCAGCTTAGGATTATAGGCTGGCGGCCTATATGCCAGCTTATTCCAAAATCATCCAATCATTTGCACACGACTTCCTCGTGTCTAAATTCCTCTATTCAAAGAAAAGAATACCCTTTTAAACGATCTTATATTACATTACTACCCTTCAATATGAATTATTTATGTTTGCTTTACATCTCTCTCCTCCTAAAAAAAACTTTCGTCCTCGAAGGTTACCTGATTCATTGAAAAGCTTGGGGCACATGACTCGCATCTCCTCTTCTAGCTCCCAAGTTGCTTCCCGTTTGGTTTGATTCTTCCATTGAACCTTCACATACTTAATCACACGTTTCCTTAGCACCTTCTTTTTCACATCCAAAATTCTTACTAGCTTTTCTTAGGTCGAAAGATTAGATTGAACTTCCAATGGTTCTAACTCTACAACCTGTTCAAGGTCTTCCACATATTTTCTCAATAGGGATACCTGAAATATGTTGTGTACTCCCTTTAAAATTGGTGGTAACGCTAGTCGGTAAGCCATATCTCTAATTCATTCTAGAATTTCAAATGGACTAGTATATCTAGGATTTAACTTCCCTCTCATACCGAATCTAATAATACCTTTCATTAGTGATATCTTAAGCAACATGTGTTCCCTTACTTGAAATTCCAATGGTCTTCTTCATTTATTAACATAGCTTTTTGTCGGCTTTGTGTAGCTTGCAACTTTTGTGGATTACTTTAACCTTGTCCACTGCATCTGAACTAATTTAGGTCCTAAAATCTGTCTATAACCTACTTCATCGCAATGAATCGATGATCGACACTTTCTACCTTACAAGGCTTCATACGGTGGCATCCCGATTGACGCTTGATAACTATTGTTATACCAAACTCTACCAATGGTAAATATTCATCCCAACATCCCTTAAAATCTAAGACACAAGCTTCAGCATGTCTTCAAGAATTTAGATTATTTGTTTAGACTGCCCATCCATCTGAGGATGATAAGCGGTACTGAAAACCACTTTAGTACCTAAAGTTTATGTAAACTCTTCTAAAATCTCCTTACAAACCTGGTATCACGATCTGACACAATGATCACTGGAATTCCATGTAGTCTCACAATCTCTTTGATATATAAAGTGGCCAGATGTTCCAAAGTATACCCAGTCTTAATAGGTATAAATCATACTACCTTCATAAGTCCGTCCACTATTACTCATATGGAGTCCAACTTTCCTTTGGTTCTAAGTAGGGCTATGACAAAATTTATATTCATGTGTTCCCACTTCCACTGGGGTATAGGCACGACTTCAATTCTCCAACTGGTTGTCTATGCTCTATGTTGATCATCTGGTACGTGTGACACTTCGATACATACTTAGCAATCTCCTTTTTCATATTATTCAACCAGTATAGTTTCTTTAAGTCGTGGTACTTCTTGTTACCTACGGATGGATGGAATAACTCGAATAATGTGCTTCCTTCAACAAATCTCTCTTAAGTTCTCATTACTCCTGCATATACATTCTTCCCTTGTATCTGATGATACCTTCTTCATCAATATAGAATTCAAGGGCTCTGCCAATTTCCACTCTTCGCTTTATCTCCAATATGCTCGGATCATCCACTTGACTTGCTTTAATTCTATCAACCAACATAGGTTGAATCTGCAACCTTGCCAATGTGCACTTACTTTTCAAGTCACTATTTCTAAGTTTAATTTCCTCATATCATCTAGCAAGTGATGCTCAGAAGTGATCATGGCTACTAAATTCTCATTCCTCTTTCTACTTAAGGCATTCGCTACAACCTTGGCCTTTTTAGGGTGGTATTGGATATCTACGTCGTAGTCCTTGATTAGTTCTAACCACCTCCTTTGCCTCATGTTTAGATCTCTTTGAGTGAAAATGTACTTCAAGCTCTTCATGAATATTTTTGCACTTTTCCCCATACAAATAATGTCTCCACAATTTCAACGCATGAACTACTACTGCCAGTTCTAAGTTATTAGTGGGATAATTTCTTTCATACGACTTTAACTGTCTAGAGGCATATGCGATAACTCTTCCACCTTGCATCAAAACACAATCTAGACCCTGTATAAAAGCATCACTATAAATAGTATACTTCTCTCCACTCATTGGCAAAGCTAAAACTGATGTAGACACTAATTTCTCTTTCAATTGGAAGCTACTCTCGCAATTTTCGTCCTGAACATACTTCACTCCCTTTTGCATCAATCTTGTCAAAGGTTTGCAAGTTTAGAGAAGTCCTCAAAATCTCGATAGTACTCGCCATCCCTAGGAAACTTCTATCTCAGATATGGTCTTAGGAGTCAACCATTCAACCACAGCTTTTACTTTCTCAGGATCTATAGAAATTCCATTCTCGTCTACAATATGTCTTAAGAATGACACTTGCTCTAACCAAAACTCACACTTAGTGAATTTAGCATATAACCTTTCTTCTTGTAGTCTACTTAAGACCAGTCGGAAGTGTTCTTCGTGTTCTTCCACAGTCTTTGAATACACCAATACGTCGCCAATGAATACCACAACAAACGAGTCTAAATGATCCCTAAAGACTTTGTTCATGAGATCCATAAATACAGCTGGTGCATTTTTAAGACCAAAAGGAATAACCACGAATTCGTAGTGCCCGTATCTAAATCTAAAAGTTGTCTTCGGAATATCTTCCGCCTTAATTCGCAATTGATGATACCTTGACCTTAAATCAATCTTGGAGAATACTTATGCTCCTGCTAGCTGATCGAACAAATCATCTATTCTAGGCAACATATACTTATTCTTAATCTTCACTTGGTTCAATTCTCAGTAGTCAATGTACAATATCATGCTCCCATCTTTCTTCTTCACAAATAACACTGAGCTCCCTAAGGCGATACACTCGGCCTAATAAATTTCTTCTTGAGTAAATCCTCCAATTGAACCTTCAATTCTATCAACTCTGTTGGAGCCATATGGTATGGTGCTTTAGACTTAGGCATGATGCCGGGCACCAAATCAATAGTAAACTCGACCTCCCTCTTAGGTGGTAATCTAGGTTAATCTTCTAGAAACACATCCAAATACTCTCTCACAATCAATATCTTGGCAAGATCAATCTTTGATTCCTCTCCTAGTGTCATGGTTGCCATTTCCAATATTAGCTTCTCCCATAACTCTTATGTGGGTAAGGTTGCAGGTTTGTACCTCAAGTTTATGTACAAGTCTATTTCCATTGGCTAAACTAAACTTCACAATTAGATTTTTACAATCGATTATAGCCTGGTGTTTCATCAACCAATCTACTCCTAAGATTACATCAAAATTGATCGTGTCTATCACCATAAGATTTCCAAGTAAAAGCCTACCCTCTATATCTATGTTTATATCTTTACAAATTCTATTCAGCAAAGTTCCACTCCCTAAAGGAGTATTTATTGAAAAACATCCAGGCATCAATTCAATATTCACTCCACATACAAATGTAAACAACTTAGATATATATGAAAAGCTCGCACCAGTATCAAATAATACATATGCACTATTTTTGAGGATAGACAGCTTAGCTGCTATGATGTCCATGCTAGAGGTATCTCTATGCTATAGGGCATAAATCTTGGCAGGTGCTCTCTGCCCTTGACCTTGTGGTTTGTTCATTGGTGCTCTAGAAACTACCTGCCTTCCCAACTCTTTACAATTCATGGGTTTATGCCTTCTTTGTCCACACTTAAAGTAGAAAATTGGTGGACCTCTTGATCACTCAGTGTAGAATCTCTGACTATGCCCCACCTTTCCACAGTTGAATAAAGCATTATCGGGCCATTTGTAGTTTTCACATCATGGGCTCCCTGGCATTTAAGGCATTTCCTATCTGAACTTGGAACAAAAGATCTTACATTGGGTGAAAGGTCTTTTTCCCCTATCTTGAGCAATAACCATAGCAGCTAGCCTCTTACTTATATAAACTTGACTCCTCGAGTCCTCCCTTCCCTTAATCCTCTTCAATTTTTGCTTAACCGACTCTGCCTTTTTAGCCATAGATGAGCAACTAGTCAACTCCATCAAATTAAACTGATGTTGAATTTCCAGTTCCAATCCCGTGATGAACCTACTCATCTTAGCATCTTCGCTTTCTCTTAGTGGTTGAGGGAGAAACCTCATCAGCCCAGTCAGTTCTTCTTCATACTCTTCAACAGTCATCTTACCTTGTTATAAACATGTCCCATGTGATTAATACTAGCATGTGCCTCTTGGTGCTTAGCTACCAATTGTTTACCTTCACGATCAGAAGGTAGGATGCATATTCCACTTTCTTATGTTCAGGAATATCTAATGCAGCAAAAGTCTTCTCCACCTCCTCCATCCATAATTGTGCCTCTAAGGGTTTTCCAAGTGGCGGCTTGAACTTATACACTACATCCACAAAATTGTTCAAGTTCAGAATATCAACGTGCCTTGCCACATTCCCTCCATTACCATTCATCATTTGGGTCTCCTGCCTCCAAGCTTCAGCATTTGCTTGGATCACTTGCATGTCATCTCTCATGTTTTGTTGTTATGGGGCGACTACTCCTAGTAGAGCATTCACGCTTGCATCAGTTAAGTAGCATCAATAAGCACTTGCTGTCCCACGAGTGGGATTGGGGGCGGCGGTGGGTGGTGGGGGTAAATCCTCATGCTCTTGGTTCAAAGGTACCTGATTCGAGGGTGATTGTTCCTCTTCACCAGTTCTAGAGGAACCAGCATCAGGGGTTCTTCTACGTTGAGGCATTCTAGACAAGGATAACATCTATGAGATTAAGAACTAAAAGATCATATTTAAAGAAAACTATAGAAAGACATCATAACTTAAAATTAGCATCTCCAACGATTCCTACCCCTCTCATCAATGCTTATCGTCCTATGGATTCATAACTTAAATCTATTAATCAAAAACCTATTGCTCTAATACCATTTAAGCTGTAACGCCCTAACCTAACGGTGTTATCAGCACGTTACGTGTCATTATCAAAGATTGACAGGATAAACCTATACTTTCTAAACCACAATTTTATATAATTCAAATATCTCCAATATCTCTCGAATAAAGGGTACTTGAAATAAAATAACCTCAATTCTACTAATCATAAAACTAAACCATTTAACTTTAAAGAAATAACAAAATCTCATAAAATAAACTAATCATAAAAATATTGTTTTTCTTTTCTGAAATCACTAGATCCAAGATCACTAATCTCAACTATCGGCAGAAGGATCAAATCCACTATCGCCTTCCCCATAGTCTGCGAATACGTCATATCCCGTTAAATCATAGATAATAAAATCTTCACTTGTACCTGTGGGAAAAATAAAGATTAAGCAAAAAATGCCCAATATGACAAACCAAAAACACATGCACATGATCACACAACACAATATCACGTACAACTTAAATTGCTAATGCAACAAGCACAATTTATTATTTTTACTTAAACCTGCAACCAAGAAAGTTTAGGACTATAGATCTCTAATCCTAAACTTAGAGTAACTCATGATCCCGAAGAAAACATATGTAAATAATATATATTTAATATATATTTGTGTTCCACAATTAAGTTGGTAATGACTCCTAATCCACCGGAATTATCTCTAGGTGAAACTCTACTCTAAACACCGCCACATAAGGATCATCAGGTTGCCAGTGTTATTATCACCCTACTTTCATGATCTTTACTAGTCGTAGCCAAACACAACCAACACTCGTTTCAATTAAAGTCAAATATATGTTAAGTCAAATTTTGCAACTAATCCTACAAGCACAAACAAACATACATGATAAGGTTGTACCTGGATTTGCTTTCAATGCAATCTATCCAATAGAAAATTTTATTAAAAAGGAACCTTAATCCCCAATACTCTTGTTTAACAATATATATATATATATATATTGCAATCAATTCCAACTGTAATAACAATATCAAACCTTAACTCTAATTCCATAAACCTAATTGAAGATTAACACACCTGTTTATCCCATTTGCACTTCACAGAAACCCTTTTCACAATTTCTTTAGAGTTCTTAATGATCTCTAAAATTCCCTTCACATCATATACATATATATATAATCCTCTATGAGCAAAACTACTACGAAAGTTCGTAACTTTATATTCATAGAGATAGAACGGGTTCATAACTACCTAGAACTCACAGATCTTACTTGCAACAGAACCCTAATTCGTTCAATCAATCTCCTATCATAAGTAATTTACTATCGCTATGATCATATTCCTATAATCTATTAATCTCAAAAACTACGAGATTTTGATAGAGATCTTACCTTTACTTTGATTTGAAATCGAAACTCTCAAGATCTGCTATAAGGTTTTCTCCAATAGATTCCTGAATCTCCTTCAATCGTATACAAAACTAGAATTAGATTTATCTATCTAAGGAAAGGAATTGAAAAAGACTAAGATTAGAACCACATACCTTGAGTTTGGTTGAGGAAGAAATGTGGGGAAATCAAAGGTCTAAGGGTCTATTTATAGAGAAACTCAACTTAGAAAAAACGCCACTATAGGCCGGTTAGTATGCTGGTGGCCTATCATGATACGCTGGCGGCCTTCTTTGCTACGTCGGTGGCCATCTTGCCAATGTAAGTTGGTCTTCATCACCTCTTCAAGGGCTCTCCAACGCTGGAGTTTAAGCCATCATCCATTTTATTTAGGCTAGCAGCTTAGCATTATAGGGTGGCGCCCTATACGTCAGCCTACTCCAAAATCATCCAATCATTCGCGCGCGACTTCCTCATGTCTAAATTCCTCTATTCAAAGATAAGAATACCCTTTTAAAAAATCTTATATTACATTACTACCCTTCAATATGAATTTTTATTTTTACTTTATAGATAATTTTATGAAGTTTACGAGATTCTTTTATGTATTTAAGATGACTTGTTTAGTTATGATTTAACAGAGTTGAGGACATTTTATTTTATAAGTATCCTTTATTTGTGAGATTTTGGAGATATTTGAGATATATATGTTATATATACATTCGATAATTAGAATTTATAGCCTTGCATGTCAATCTTTAGTGTGACACATGGCAGGTTGATAACGCCATAGGTTAGGGTGTTACAAAAACCTACAAGGTACAGGGTGCCATATGGAACCTGTTGATTTACTTGCAAATATATTTTTTTTTTTTTTGGTATTTTCATAAATTCCAGTTTTATAGTATTTTATATCCTGTAGTATGTTTAACTACCTTAATTTCATACATTCATTATAAATAACATGTGGAAAGGAATTTTAAAAGTAATATGTTAATATCAGAAGTTTTGTGATGTGTAGAATCTATTTATGTGGGAAGCTGAAGCTTATAACAAAAATCTATTGAACACGTGTATATGATATTGAACAAAATTTTAGAAATTGTAGCAGATTCTAAGATAAAAAACTTTGGAGCAATTTTCATATTAATTAATCTTAGAAAATAAATATAATATTTATATAATTTGGGAGCTCAGGTATATACATACAATTATAGACGTTCTAAAATAAAGATGACAAGTGTTTCTAAAATAAAATAGTACAAATTCTCCAATAGTAAAAATTTTTGGAAGATAATTTGCAAAATAAAAATGTTGAATAAAAAGTGGTCATCAAATAAAAAATGGAGTATTGTTATTTATTTTTATGTCTATTAACATTGCTTATAATATTTAATAAGATAGATATAATATACCTTAAAATATGTATCAGTACAGGTTCTACGGTGGGTATAGGATATGAAAACCTCATAGTTGTACCCTACATTGTGAAAGCAGGTTTCGTAAAATCTATACCCGAACCATATCATGTAGCATTTAATACCACATGGACCCTATCCAGTCGAGCAGGGTCTGGGTGGGTACCCTATACGACAGGATTAGCCATCATCCCTATAAGAAATAAAAGTGGATTAATTTGTAAGATAAAAGGGAAAAAAATGTTTAGAACAGTAGATACTAAAATATAAAATTATCTTATTTATAAATATACTATGTCAATTGAAACATGATATGGCTATTCTAATTCATTTTTATGAATAATATATATCTAAAAAAAAAAATATATTTGATTTTTTTTCTCAAATATGTAAATAAATTGGTTCGATTCGGTTTAAAGTCCCCAATCAAATAATAAACAATTTACTTTTTTTTAATCGAACCATGGACCAAAAACACTAAAATTTTAGCGTAATTGGGTTGAGTCCAATTCAGATCGCAAAGAGCCTTATGTACCAAATTGTAGGTGGCAGTACATAGGCTTCTCCTATCATTTATTTGTGTCCATCTCTTTGGGTACAACGTCAATGAAGTCAACCAAGTTGTGTGAAAGCAATTTATAACCACACATGTCGTAATCCTATGATAGATTCCATCGGGTTCTAAATGCTGCCAATGATTATTTGCCTTTCATTTTTTTCCTTTTCTTTTACTCCTTTGTCGTTGTAAAATTAATTGCTATTTGCTCATTATGTATCCATATGATGGCATAATGAGTAAGCCAATGAAAAATACATGTGAGAGAATTTGAGGAAAGACATAATCAAATGCATTACATATTATAGAACAGTATTAACTATTAAAAATCAGAATAATGTGTTGATTACAAATTCTTCTTACACTCTTCAACTAATGAAGATTTTTTTGGAGGGTTTTGGTTTAGGGGGTTGTTGGGGGCGTTGGACAGCATTCAATGAAGGAATAAGAGTGTACATTTGTTTTTTCAAAGGTTGGGAAAATAACTACTGTACCTACGTTATGCGTGTAAAATAATATCAAGTCATAAAAAAAGGAAAAAAGAAAATTATTTTGGTATTTTAACGTAGTGGATGATTAGGTACCTGAACTTTCAAAAAGATAAATTTTATATTTAACCAAACTTTTCGTACATTTTTTTACTATCTTTATTTTATTATCTTTTTAAGTAATGGACACATATTAGATAATGATTGGGTGAGGTAGTACAAAGGAGAATGAAAGGTTTCACTAGGTATGAAATTGGTTTTCTTGAATGTTTATGTACCTGATTGTTCATTTGACCAAAGTTCAGGTACGAAAAGGGGTTTTATCCCTAAAAAAATTATCAATATTAAGTGAAAAACTTAAATTTTATCTCATAGGATAGTAAAATCTTTTAGCATTAAAAAATCTATTTATATTTTGAATTCAATATGAGTTATTTAATATATAACATGGTTTTCTTGCTTTTGTAAGTCTAAATTATAATGCAAACTTTTAGATGAGGAAAAAAAAAAAACGAGTAGTTGCTACTTAAAAAATGAGTTATAAATGTTGTGGAGTATATATCATAAACATGTTGGTCATTTCTTATAGTAATTTTCTTCAAATATCTGAAATAACTATGTTGGTTTTCTTGGAAAGTGGGCAATGACTGAAATAATGGTGAATAGAAATTAAAATAATTGCTACTTAGTAAATCTATTAATTTAAAATAATACTAGAGTAAACTGCACCTGCATTGCGTATACAAATTCAACAATACCTGTGGGAAATCCTAAATCTTTTATATATTATGAATTTGAGAGATTGAAGCTTTGTATTGACAAGATTTTGCAAGTGAAGATTTAAACAATTGAATTGGTGATTTCTAATCTTATTTCTTATGCAATTCTTTTGTTTGATTTATCTGTTTAATATGATATCATTTGCATTTTCTTATTTGATTGTTCAATCATTCATGAACAATTAAATTTTACTTGTGGGAAGAGATGAAATCCTAATCTTGCTAAAATGATCTTTGAAATTATATTATAGGGTTGTTAGAATTATAGAATATTTGTATTGAATCCTAATTATTTATCTTGTTTCTATATGAAATTAGATTGATAAGAATCTTGATAATTCGGAAGAAGAATTAGGGTTCATAAGAATTCATAAACTAAGATTAAACAACAATTGCGGAAGCGGCGAAGTTTAATCTAATTTAGAAATTAGCTCATATGATTCATGCAATGTTTTAATTTAATTTCTTACTAAGGAATTAGAAGAAATTGATTTAGAACATTAGACAATTATAAAATCGGGAGATTTATAATTGTAAATTCGATTCCATTAATAATTTATTTAGCAGAAGCTATTAGATTATTTTGTGGTTTCCTAAAACTTGTAGTTTTAGGTTTTAACAATTTCATATAAATATCTATAATTCTAACTATTCATATAATATAATTTTAATATGATTAGCAAAGATTAGGATGGATCCTTCTTTTTCCCACATTTTGATTGATATATCTATCTCATTCTTACATCTCAGACTTGTGTAGCATCCATTGTTAGAAGTAGAATAGATAATTATAAAATCTTAAAGTCAATAGCCTAAATATTAGTTTAAACCGATACCAGTCTAGTAATTATAAGAATTCCTCGTGGGAACGATACTTGACTCATTATTCTATATTATTTGATTCGATCCAGTATACTTGCTGGTAGTAATCCGTGCTTTATTTATCTATACATTTCAAACGGATCAATTCGTGAATCTGATATTTTTGTATTAGCCTATATTATTACGAACTATTATAAACCATTAACTCAATTTCGTTTTCTAGGGTTTGAGAATGCGGGATTGTCGAAGTTAAAATTGTTTGATTGTCTTGATCTTTGTTGACTTTTGAAACTCCGGTAACTAGAGTTAGGGTTTAATCCAACTTTACCTTAGAAATTGAGGGGTTTATATTAGGGATTGGATAGGTGGTCCTTCTCATGCTCGGATTTTGTACCGAAAGATTAATGAATCTTCTCTTATGAAATCCTATGATCGAAATTGATTGAGGTTCGGTTTTAACTTGGATCAGATTTTTGGGTTTTGAATCAGTATTCCAAAACCATTCTCGAAAAATTCGAGGGTACACTATCAAAGCTTTCGAATGATGCTTGGATTGAAATTAGAACTTGGTTTATAGGTTGGGAATCTCGTATAGCATTTTGTACCTTATTGATCATGAGACAAACGACCTAGTTTAATGGACATAACTTTAAAAATAGATAGCTCTCATTGAATAGGTTGAAATCGGTATATAATATGCGAAATTCCGAGTTAAAATGACCAAGTTATGGCCGTTTTAAGTTGGAATTTCCTCTTAGACGAACTTTTTAGAATAGAATTTATAAGTTTCATTCAAACGTCATAAAAATACTCATTGGAGTTATTTCTTTTGATTAGGAGACTTGAGAGACAGACTAGACCTTCCCGAGGATTATTACGATTAAGTGGATTTTCGCGCCATGGCAAAGTGAGTTCACTTTCTTTAAATTACATGCTTATAATTGTACTTCTAATGATAGTGACATTAGAAATAGGACAAGATAAAATGGAAATGCGCATGTGAATTCTATTTGGTTGAATTGATGTTAAGAATAGCGAAATGGGAACTATTATAAATATATGTATAATTTAGTATAGAATTGAAGTGTCTGAAATCTCAATGATCGCTTATAATTCACTTAAATGATATGCCATGACTATATAACTAAATTGCCCATGCATATCATATATTGAGTCACATTACATTTGTTATTATACCTTTGTGGGAAAAAGGCATAATAGCTAGGTAACGGATGGACCTAAAAACTCGGTTATTGGCACGGGTTCGCCTAAATTAAAATGGAAGTAGAGTAGATACTTGAATCAACTACAAAATTAATGAGTGGATGGGCACCTAGATCAACCACTTATAAATGAGAAAAATTGAAATCTATTGTCGTATGGGCCTGAAACACCTAACCTGGAATGGAGAGTGCAAATCCGTTCAACATAGGACCCCGGAAAGTCTTATATATTGTATGCTCACGTGCTTATGCACTTCATATGATTATTAATATAACTTGCTTGCCTATTGTTTGATGAAGTATTTAATTTAGAAGTGAAACTCACTAAGCTCGTAGGCTTATACCCCTATAGTTTCCTATTGTAGTACAATTATTTATGGCTATCCTTGAGAGGCCACTTTTCTCAAATACAACTTTGGAATTTCAGGAGCTTTTTGAAGAAGTCGGGAACTAGATGTTAGGAATAGAATTCTAGTTATATCTCCTTAATCTTATATATATATATATATATATATATATAATATATGTTGTTGTAAGAGACTTCTGCGGACCTAAGGACTCTTATATTTTGACGGTGTCATGCCCCAAAGGGAATCCTAAATGTGGCAGTCCACCACATACGGTATAAAAACTTAAGAATGACTTTTCGAAGTCATACGAAAGTTTTCAATACCATATGTAAGGCGTCTATCACAATAATAGAAGACACCGGTGGGATATATAGTTCAAGATAGTAAATACAGCATACAAGAATCTAAATAATCATCCAATTTACCATTAAGAAAATACAATCCTTACATCATCTTAGAGGTTTTCCCTTATAATTCTCCAAACAATCATAATATCAACTTAATCTTTCTCACAACAAAATAATACTAACACCAAAAGACATTAAAGGATATTTAACCTAAGATCTTCAAAAGATTTCCGAAAGCTTTTCTAAAACATCATCCCACTTGAGTATATGAAGTCTTCGAGCATAAAAGATATAGTCCTGTTATAACAAAGGTCTATCGAAGTATAAGCATAACTAGCTTAGTGAGAATATTCCTGAATCAACATATTTGTATAAATAATTCTAAACAAGTTATTAAACAAGCATATGAATGCATCAAGCAAATAATCAGGCAGTACATATGATCTACTGGAAATCATATATTTGAATGGATTTACCCCTCCATTCAGGGTTAGGTGTTTCAGGCTCTTTAAAAACTATCTTTAAAATCCAACTCATGTAGTTTATTTCAGGTGCCTACTCGCCCATCTCACAGATTTATGGCTCCAGTAAACTCGGCTACTATACTCTTGTCCCATCGAGTGTAGTAGCTCATGCAATGAAACTAACTACGTGATATGCATGAATCAATTAATATAACTCATAATATATGATTAGAGTAATTTAAATGTGATCACAAAATTTGCATACACTCCAACACAATAATAGTAAAACACGAGTTAATTAACAACGATTCATGTTTTGGTATGCTTAGTATTCTTTCAACAAATATTATCATACATAGCTCATTGTCATCTTTTTCTACTTCTAGTGCCTCTAGCTACAAGCACAACCAAGTACGTAAAAGGTATAAAATAAACTAACTTGGCCATGAGGATCTATCTTTCTTACGGATGAGTCGATTGGTAAATCCACTAATCAAAATAATCCTTCGGGTATGAATACTCCTCCTCGGGATCACCTAATCAAGAAGAATACCCATAATGAGTACTTCTTATTGATTCTATAGTACTTATCAAAACTATGTCGTAAGATCGTTAAAATTCATATAGAAGATAATTCCAACTTAAAATGGCCATAACTTGGTCATTTAACTCGGAATTGTGCAAATAATATACCGTTTTCTACCTACTCGAAAAGATTTATCCATTTCTAAGGTCGTTTTTGTCATAAAAAGCCTTTTGAGTTGGAAAATACTACGGTACATAATAGTTACGAATTTGTAGTTTACAAAATATGATTTTTCCAAACTTCACTTTACTAAAAAATCCTTAAGCAAAATATATGGATATATATATAGTTGAAAAAATCCTTTGAACATATATAGGCACTCATATTGTATGCATGATTTTTGTAGTGTTATCTCAATATTGATATTTCATAAACAATTTGTCTTTAAGGGTTTTAAAAGATAAAACTTGTGAAAATTTCTCCTTTTTGAATTGTTAGAAGGAAAACAAAATATTTCAGTTGTTATGAGTGTTTCCCTATTATAATTCCATTTCTTATCTTTTCAAAAGAAAATTAATTTCCAAAAATTTGATTCCTCAAGTTATCTACTAACTTTATTTCTAGTGATTTGAAAAATAAGCTTTTCAAAATATCCTTTAAGTTTTGATGTGGTCAAATATTTGAAGTTATGTTAAATGTATGTTTTCCTCTTATTTTTATATCCTTTATCTTCTTTAGGAAATAAGTTTACGTTTAAACTTTACTTACTTGACAAATTTTATTTTTCTAAGTTGGTTTCTGAAATGGTGAGTTGATTTTATCTTGGTTTGAAAAACTTGTTTTATTCTTAATATTTGTCAAGTGATAGAATAATTCTTTTAGATAAGTTTATAAGAAAAGCTTTCTTAATAAAGAATTGTTAACATTAGAACTTAGTAAAACTTCATTTTAATTTTGAAAAGAGAATAACAATATAAAATTCAAGTTTTGAAGATACTTTCATAGTATGTGATTTTCAAAGTTTATAATGAATCTATTTAAGTCTTATAAAAGATATGATTGAGTTAAAATCCTTTAATGCTAAAAATTCTTCCTTTATGGAGTATTAAGTTTCGATTTAAAAAGAAATGAGTTCCTTTTATTATTTTGAAGAAATCTACATTACTACTTCTTCTAGAATTTATGATTAGCTTATCCTATGAAAAGAGTTTAAAAACAAAACTTAGATATTTTGTTAAAGATTCCTTTTGTTAAGAAATCTAGTTTACTTTTCTTTATTTAAGAAAGAACAAATTTTTTTTTTTTAATTTAAGATAACAACATTCTAATCATGCATGAATATGATTATGTAGCAACGTAAAAGTAAAGATAATACATAATAAGATAGAAGAAATACTTGTAAGTAAATAAACATAATAAAATAATCAAGCATTGGGAACATTAGCTTTATCAAGGTATCCCGATCATGTATTGGGAGCCTTAGCTTCATCAAGTCAACCCGGGATTAAAAATAAACTAGTCCCAAAAGAAAAGAAAAAAAATTGTTTTGACTTGATATTGACAAGTCTAAAACTAGAAAGACTAGTCTTAATAAATTGCATAAAACAAGTAAATAAATAAATTGCAAGACATGAAAATAAATAAATAACAAATGAACTTATATGCTCTAAATATATATAAAGTATACATAATACTATATAAGTTAGATTAGAGCAAAAATAATAACAACAACATAATAACATAATGTAAAATAGGAACATGAACAAAACAGAACATGAACATATTATTGCTTCTTTAACTCATTTGAGTCTAAGAAATATACACTAAGCTCATGCTAAGTTGTATAAACATGATGAAGAAATATAAGTAAGATTTTACCTAAGGTTTAATGGGGGATTTGAAAAGAGATGAACGGGTAGTGTTTTTTGTTACTTTTCTTGAAGAGTAGAAATTGGTAGAGAGTGTTTTGAGAGAGATTTGTTGGAGAGAGGTTTTGAGAGGGAATTTTGGTAGAGTTTTGTTATGTAAAATGGATGTGTGAAAGAATGAAAGAGGAATGGGGTATTTATAGAATTTTTGGAGTGAATTTTTGATGTAATAAAATAAATTGAAAAGAAAATAATATAGAGAAAGAGAGAGGGAGGCCGACGCATATGGAGAAGGAAGAGAGAGGGTTTTGATTAATTTTTGTATTTTTGTAATGAAAAGAAGTAATGCATAAGATTTGATGTGAATAAAGTTGTATTGGAAATGTAAAAAGTAAGAAAATAGGTAGTAAGAAATAGGTGTGTAGGTAGTAAGAAATAGGTGTAAGAAAAAGTAGAGATAATGAAATAGTAATGAATAGTAGGAATAGTACTATGAATAGTAAACTAGACAAATAAAATATCGGTAGTAATAAAAATACACGTAAATGAGCTATATCTGTTATTTTTAATTACCGAAAAATTCTAAAACTGATATTTTTGAAATCCTTATTTAATTACGAGTCTTTTGGTGTTATTGGAATATTTTTATTATTTTGACCTCCGGTACATGCTTTTCGGGAGCTGATCCCGTTTGAGTCCGAAGGACACTCGAAATTCACGAATATGATATTTTTATGTTACCTTATATTATTACGAACTATTAAAAGCCATTAACTTAATTTCATTTTCTAGGGTTTGAGAACGCGGGATTGCTAGAGTTGAAATTGTTTGATTGTCTTGGTTTTTATTGACTTTTGAAACCCGGTTTGACTAGGGTTAGGGTTTAATCCAACTTTACCCTAGAAATTGAGGGGTTTATATCAGAGATTGGATAGGTGGATCTTTCCATGTTCAGATTTTTGTACCGAATGATTAATGAATTTTCTCTTATGAAATTTCGTGATCGAAATTTCTTAAGGTTCTGTTTTAACTTGGATGAGACTTTAGGGTTTCGATTCGGTATTTCAAAACCATTCTCGAAAAATTCAGGGGCTTACAACCTACCCCCTTTAAAGAAAGTTTTGTCCTCAAAACTTGACTCATAATCTTGCTCATGATGCATACCCGAGCTCTTCAAAGGGTTTAATATTCCTCCAATGGAATTTACTCGTAATGTCCTTATGATTCCCAACTTTAATCTCAAGATCTTGTTACTTCTAATCCATCCAACTCCTTATCGGCCCTTGGCTTTTCCTTTCTTTCAGCTTAGAGCATGGTTACTGCATTCATTTTCTTTCACATAAAAGCTTACTTCAGGGTTGCAATCTTTTATGCACTTTTAACCATTTCTCCTATCATGTGTTCAATTTCCTTTATCATGAACAAGTGCTAAAGGTTCAAGTGACCAATATAAATTCCCTATCCTTGATTATTCAGATATCTTCTTCATTTAAAAGTAAACTTTACCATGATTAACACTATATCATACTGTCGAGAAATTTTGATCTTGTGATCTCAATTATCAAGCAGTGTAAGCAATTACACGTTCGAGACCATTTCTCGATGTGTGTTCATGCATTTTCTAGGACTCTTTTTACTCTTGGCAACATTACCATTGTTGCAAAGACAGCTTATTACTTAGTCCTTGAAAGCTTCGTTCCTCTTTTTGTCCGTTTATGCAATTCCTTATTTGCTCCTGAGCTATCCGAGTACTTTGTTATTAATGATGACTTCATTGAACTTGCAATAGTTTATGTATAAACTCATGTATCCATTCTTTTCCTTTATAAAGAGTACCAGGATTCTCAAGGTGAGACACTTAGCCTATCCATTTCTTAGCCTAAAACTCTTGTAGTTACTTCCTTAGCTTTTTCTCAAATTGACGGGTGTGATATGTTATGGTGTTTAATCATAGGCTTAGCATTCCTTACCAAGTCAATTCCTAAAATCGACCTCTCACTTGGGAGGCGATCCGAGTAACTCATCTTGAAAAACTTTTAGGGAAACTTATTGATAATGGGGATGTTGTTTGGATTGCATTTCTCCCTTTTTACTCCTTGCATTACTTAAACTAGCTTCCAGGTCCTCATCATCATTCTTTTACCAACTTGACCGAACTCAGTTCATGTCTCCTTAGACTTATAAATCCATCTACGGATGTTTCTTTCCTCCCCTTTCATAATTACTATTTTCTCGCTTTGGTAGCCAATCGTATTCTCATCAGAAGATAATCCAACTTGTTCTTTGTGGCTACTTCATATTTACTTAATTCTAATATTTATAAAGTCTGCCGGGAGGAAGCATCCTTGAATTTTTTTTTTTTCCAGGGGAAAAGCTTTTAAAATTTTCCTTATCATCACTATTGTGGGATTCTTTATTTTGCTTTTAGGGGTTTAACTCAGTCATCCAATTATCATCCATTGATCTATATACATTTACGAAACTAAAGAAAATACTTAATTGAGGGTTAACACTGACCTGTGGTCGGGTCATAGCCGTAGTTGTCCTCGTCCTCAAGAGCAGCTAACTCCATGTCTCCATCATCTCTCTCTCCACGTCTCCATTGACCTTCCAAGCTGTAGACCCTCATTCCATGCATAGAAGTCCCAGCATGACTTCCACTTCCATTCCTTGTTCTTGTTGGAGTAGGTCCTCTAGACGATCCAGCTAATCCAATGGTGGCATTCCTCATTTGCAGACATTCCTTAGCAAAGTGTCCAGTTTGTCTATATATGAAGCAAATGGAGGATGCATCCTTTGGGCACTCTCGCACTTGGTGGTTGGGGTCTCCACAAAAGTAACACTTATCTTGCAATTCAGGACATCTTTTCGGGTAGTGGGTACCCTGACACTTCCAGTAAATTATGTTCTTTGGTGCTTCTCTTCTTCCACTAACACTTTCTTCAAAACTGTTGTTTGGCCTAAATCTTTTTTATGGTTGACCAAAACTTGGTCCTTCATGAAATCTCTTTCTAATAACATGGATCTTCCTTTATGGTGCACGTGTGTTTCTCCTTTTTGCTCCTTCAACAATCTGAGCTCTTTCTACCAATTCTCGAAATTCGTTACATCAAATTCTACTAACTTCATTCGCAACTCCTCGTCAGTCCATTTAAAAAGACTTACCTCTTTCGCTCCTCGCTATACTGTATGAGTCAGGTGCATACTAAAGTAGCTGACTAAACTCGGCCTCATATTGTTCCATCGTTCTGCCTTGTTGAGCAATATTCAAGAAGTCTGAGCTGTACTGAACTCGAAGGCTGCCTGGGAAGTAGTTTTCCAGAAACTCATGCCAAAACATCTCCCAGGTGATAAGATGCATCAATTCTCTACTCTTGGATTCCCATCACACCCAAGCATTTAGGCGAAGCATGTAGGTTCCAAAGGTTAGGTGTTGCGACAACTCATACGCACCGAATGACCTTTCTATTTGTGCAAGCCAATCTTCTACCTCGTTAGGCTTGCCAAAGGCTCCATCAAAGTATCTATTACTCTTGATGAATTTCGGCAAAATGCTGTGGTATGGTCCTGGCGGTGGCGGTGGTGGCATGGGCACGGTATGGGTTTGCTCATTCTGTGGTGTAGGCACTTCCACGGATGCTTGACGTTCGCTTTGGGGTGGGGTCAGAGCAGGTGCATGTGCATTCTGCTATTGCACCAAAATATTCAACAATTGCATTATCTGTTCAAGAGTGGCCTGGTTGTCAACTGGTGGATTTGGCGGTGGTGTAGCTTGTGGATTTGGAGGAGTAACTTCAGGTTGATTTCCTTCCCCCACTGGTTGATTTGAAGATTGTTGATCACGGTGTCGTCTTCTTCAAGTATGGCTGTTTCAATATTTAAATTACGTGAGTTCATTTTTTTCTCTTAACTTATTAAGTTTTATCGTGATATTTAATGAAAATCTTGGAAGTCTAGAGCAACCATAACTATCAAAACACGGAAATTTACATAATCGAGAGCATAATAAATAAAATTTAAATAAACATAAAAGAAAATTTTATTCAATAGAAACATAGAAAACTTAAACATAAAAGATTATAATTGAAAATCAAATTCATTGAAATAAAATCATGTAACGAACGCTTAACAAAAGTTGGTAAGTAAATCAAGAATTCCAAGAATAGAATTTCATAAAACCATAAAATAGAACATCTTTTAAGAAATTTAATTGAGGAAAAAGGCATAGCAAGGATATTATAAAACAACATTTTAAAGGGATTCTTTAATTTACTGGTTATCTTCAAAACTCTTAACTACTATCTTTAATTAAATCTTCTTTAGTTAACTAAGGCGCTTCGCTTCAGGTAATTGCGATGCTTTCTCCTTGTCTCGACATCTTCCTCTTTTGCTCACGAACTTGTGCTTGGTTCCGACTTCTCTTCTTAAAGCTCCTGCTTCATCTTTTGGCCATGGATGCGGGATCCTCATCTTTTGGGCATAACGACCGACGTACTTGCGGTTAAAACTAGATTATATAGTCTTTTATTTGTTTCTTTAATTAAAAAGCAGGATTTACAAAGGTGATATTTTCTTGTGATTAAAAACGGTTTTGGGAATTCATTCAAAGTTAAAAACTAGTTTTACACTTATCTTTCGGGTGAGACCGTAAAATACGTGACTTTCCACTCGGTATCATAATATCCCACTTGCTATAATTCTGAGACTTCCTAACTTGTTTTCATCTTATTGTATAGGGTAGTTGTAAACCCTCAAAAATTTTCATAATTCTTAGAAAATAATCCTGAGAGTCAAACATTGGAAACAAAACCCTAAAAATAGAACCAAGTTAAAACTTAAATCTAAATAAGATCAAAAACGAGATTTCTTAATCTGAGAAAAAGAGAACCCTCAAAAGCAAAATAGAAAATCCAACTATCGATTGAATCAACATCCGTACGCCAATCAAATCATTTACTCGATTCCTAAAACGCAAATCAAAACGATATATCTAAATACCACTTAAAACGAAATGATAAGATCTTAAATCATTTGGTAAATTTCAGAAACAGAAATTTCAATTTTTACCAAAAGTTAAACTGAGTCAACTCATAACCCTAGACTCGGTTAAATGATCCTGAGAAATAAAGGCTATTAAATAATCACAAACAAAATAAGATAAATCATAGATATCGAGCTAAAAATATAAAACAGTCAAAACTCAAAATTATATTATCCTAAGAATAACTCAACAAAACCGGAAGTCAACCAGAACCCTAAAGTCAACAAAGCCTATAATTAACCCTATGTTTAGAATCCGGCAATCCCGCATTCTCGAACCCTAGAAAACGAAATTAAGTTAGCCTAAAATAGTTCGCAATAATATAAGATAACATAAAAATATCATATTCGCAATCTCGAGTGTTTCGACTCAAACGGGATCAATCTCGAAAGCGTGTCCCGGAGCTCGAAATATTAAAAATATTCTGTTTATACCATAGACTCGTAAAAATACAAAGATTCCAAAAATATCAGTTTTAGAATTTTTTGGTAGCTAAAAATTACAGATATCGCATTATTACGCGTATTTTTATTACTACTGGTACTTTAATTGTTTAGTCTACTATTCATAGTACTTTTCTACTGTTCATTACTATTTCACTATCTCTACTTTTCTTACACCTATTTCTTACTACCTACATACCTATTTTCTTACTTTTTGCATTTCCAATATAACTTTATTCACATCAACCTTACACATTACTTCTTTTATTACACAACAAATAAAATAAATCAAATTTCCCCTCCTAATACAAGCAAATCGGCGCCTATTGCTCCCCCATTCATCAAATTTTTTCTTTTTCAATTTATTTTATTACATCTAAAATCCACTCCAAAAATTCTATAAATACCCCCTTCCTCTTTCATTCTTTCACACAATTCATTTCACTACCAAAACTCTCTCAAAATCTCTCCATAAATCCTCTCTCCAAGAGTTCTCTCTACAAAATCTTCTTAAACCAATTTTCCACAAAACTCATTCCTTATACATAAACTTTCTACTCACATAATACCCATTTCATCTACCATCTTCATATCATATAAACCTTAGGTAAAAATTCTCATATTCACTTATCATGTTCATATAAATTAGCATGAGTTTAGTGTATGTTTCTTAGACTCATGAGAGTTAAAGAAGCAACAATTTATTCATGTTTTGTTTTTGTTCATGTTTCTACTCTTTTCTTTATGTTAATATTATGTTGTTATTATTATTGTTATTATTTGCTTATAATCTAACTTATATAAAGTATTATGTATATAATTTATTTAGAGCATATAAACCCATTTGTTATTTATTTACTTTCAAGTTATGCAATTTATTTATTTCATGTTTTTATTAAGACTAGTGTTTCTAGTCTTAAACTTGTCCATATCAAGTCAAAATAATCTTTTGTTTATTTTCTTTAATCTCTCAGACTAGTCCATTCTTAGTCCCGGGATGCCTTGATGAAGCTAAGGCTCCAATACTTGATCGGAATACCTTGATGAAGCTAAGGTTTCCAATACTTGATATTTTATTTCTTGCTTATTATTTGTTTTTTGTATTTTCTTATGTTCTTATTATTTTATATGCTCATAATACTTGCATCTACATAATGTTAATGTCTCAACTAATTCAAAGTAGTAATTTTATTTTAAAGGAACTTAAAACTAAATTTTCTATTATGTAACTTATCACAAAATAATGAAGTTATTATCAACAACATAGAAATGGGGTAATACAAGTTTTCTCAAAGTTTTCTTAAGTATCAAAGATAGCATTACCAAGGAAACGTAAAAAATAAATATTTTCATTGTATATTATGGGAACCTAAGATTTAGTAAAATAATTGGATAGTTTTCAAAATTCTTACAAAAAGCTTAAAGATTAAACTCTTTTAAACTCCATGATAAAACCAAGAAACAAACTAGTTTTTAAAGTTAAGATAAAATCAACTCATAAAGTTATGAACCCACTTAGGAAAACTAATGATTTTCAAGTTCCTAAAGAAGAGACTTCTTTTCGAATAATATAAATAAGATAAGATTAGAAACAAATGATTTTATCAATAAAAATGGTTCTTTTCGAAAGAAATAAAAGAACAAGTTTTAGAAAGACAAAAACTTATATTTTAGAAATAAATACAAGAAGACAAGACTCATTTTCTAAAACCATCCTAAATACAAAGTTATAAAAAGGTATTCAACAACTTAATACACTTTGATAACTTTGACCTTTTATTACTATAGTAGTAAATTTATGCAAGATTAAGGTTAAAGGAAAATTTACTTGTTTTTGGAAAAAGAATGAAGAAAATAAAATAAGAATATTCTCATGAAAATATAAAATTCCTTCAAAAGACTTGAAAAGAAATTGTCAAAGTTAAATGTTTAACAACTTAAAAATAAATTGTTTTATGAAATAAATTGTTGAGACACTACCATTAGAAATTTTGCATATAAAGTGAGCTTATCTATATACTTAAAGGATTTATCAATTATATATACATATATATATATCTATATTTTTACCAAAGGAATTTTTTAATGAAGTTGAGTTAGGAAATGGATTTGCAAAAATTTAGAAATTTTCGTTTCAAATCTGTACCTAATGTTTTCGAAACCCAAATGACCTATATGACAAATTTAACCATAGAAATGGATAGATGTTTTCGAATAGGTAGAAAACAATTATATATGCAAAATTCCAAGTTAAATAAGCAAGTTATGGCCATTTTAAATTGGAATTTCATTCTACACGATTTTGACGAACATGGTGAAATAGATTTAGAAAGTTTAAGTAGAATTTCTACGAAATACTTATCCCGGGTATTTCTTTTGACTAGGTGACAAAAGATACGAGAATACCCTACTCGAGGATTACTACGACTAAGAAGATCACGAAATGGACGAGTGAGTTATTTCTCCTAAATTCGTTACTTTGCTTGTGCTTGTAAAGTAGTAGCATTAGTATACTAAGAAAAGATAAAAATGGATATATATTTGGGGAAATTGGGATTATGTGCTTATGCGTAAAATGAGAATTAAGAATATCGTAACTGCAAATTGCTTGTTTAAATAATTTTGTTTACTTACTTGTTTGATTGCTTATTAATTGCCAAATTGATTGATCGCCCCCTAATAAACCTTAATAAGGTTTGGCTTAAGAAAAATAAAACGCTCACGCATAGCATTCATCGAGTCACATCTTTTTCGGAAGGTTGCTACTCCTACGCGTAGAGTTGGATTGGCTGTGATCGTGCGATGCCAAGGGCCATGTTCCTTCCTGGAGAATCCAAATTGCTCGAGGAAAGCGACTCTAGGTTTGGAGCCGAGCCAACCGAACGCTGTGGTGAATACCTGAGGACTAGCAGTAGAAGATCGAGGATCTTCAACCTCGATTCCCTAACCTTCGATACGGAGGGGTAAATCCGTTCTATATATGGTTTCTGGATAACCATGTATATTTGCATAATCACGTGATTGTTGCATTGTATGCATAGCGTATGTGTGAAAATCTAAATGAACTTGTTTGAAAATATGGTGCGAATGAAAAGGAATATCTCACTAAGCTAGTTGTAGCTTATACCCCTATAGATTTTGTTGAAACAGGTATACCTGTGGATTGAATTGAGGATCATGACGTTAAGGATGTCATAGAGAGATGTTAAGCTTCTATGAAGGAGATTGAATCATAAGATGAAGTAATTTTGTAAGGTTCTTTATATATGACCTATACGATTAGTGATGCATGTTTATTTGAAGACAATAGAGGGATATGCCCTTAAGAATTGTAATTTAATATGTTTTATGTTTTATGATAAGTATTCTCTCTGTCTTGTTACCTATTTATTATCAATATAAATTGCGCTACTCTGATGCGTTCCTTTGGTTGTGATGTACGCCTTGTACATGATATAGAAGCCTTTACGTGACTGAGGTAGTCATTCCCAGGTTTTAGTATTGTGTACGGCGGACTGCCACGTTTAGGGTACCCCTCGGGGCGTGACAGTGGTCTCATAGGATTCTTAGGTTTTCCCCTTATTCTACCTACGGTTCCTTTATCTTATGATGAAAAATCTATCTATCTTTTCCACTACTAATCTTTCATCTAAATACTAATAACTTCACAAGGATCTCCCTATTACTCTCATGATTTATTCCTAAACTTATCATGCCTCCAAGACTTCTATTCCTAAACTTATGATTTTCTTCCTGATCTTGATGCTCTGATACCACTTAAACTATCACACCCAAATGATATCCTAAACGTGGCAGTCCCCCACATACGGAATTAAAACTTAAGAATGACTTTCCGAAGTCATGCGAAAGTTTTCAATACCATATGTTAGGCATCTATCACAACAATAGGAGATATCGGTGGGATGTATAGTTCGAGATAGTAAATATAGCATACAAAAATCTAAATAATCATCCAATTTATCATTAAGAAAAATAATACTTACATCATCTTTGGGGTTTTCCCTTATAATTCTCCAAATAATCATAATCATCTTAATCTTCTCACAACAAAATAATACTACACCAAAAGACATTAAAGGATATTGAACCTAAGATGTTCAAAAGATTTCTAGAAGCTTTTCTAAAACATCATCCCACTCGAGTATATGAAGTCTTCGGGCATAAAAGATATAGTCTTGTTACACAAAGGTCTATTAGGGTATAAGCATAACTAGCTTAGTGAGAATATTCCTGAATCAATGTACTTGTATAAATAAATCCAAACAAGTTATTAAACAAGCATATGAATGCATCAAGCAAGTGATCAAGCAATACATATGATCTACCGAAAATCATATGTTTGAATAGATTTATCCCTCCATTCAGGGTTAGGTATTTCATGCTCTTTAAAACCCATCTTTAAAATCCAACTCATGTAGTTTATTTCAGGCGCGTACTTACCCATCTTAAAATAGTTTTTTTAGGTTCTTAATCGCACATCTCATAGATTTATGGCTCCTGCAAACCCGGCTACTATACTCTTGTCCCATCGAGTATAGTGGCTCATGCAATGAAACTAACTACGTGATATGCATGAATCAATTAATATAACTTATAATATATGATTAGAGTAATTTAAAGGTGATCACAAAATTTGCACACACTCCAACACAATAATAGTGAAACACATGTTAGTTAACAACAATTCATGTCTCGGTATGCTTAGTATTCTTTCAACAAATATTATCATACATAGTTCATTTTCATCTTTTCCTACTTCTAGTGCCTCTAGCTACAAGCACAACCAAGTATGTAAAAGGTAGGAAATAAACTCACTTGGCTATGAGGATCTATCTTTCTTACGGATGAGTCGATTGGTAAATCCACTAATCAAAATAATCTTCCGAGTATGAATACTCGTCCTCGGGATCACCTAATCAAGAAGAATACCCATAATGAGTACTTCTTATCGATTCTGTGGTACTTATAAAAACTATATCATAAGATCGTTAAAATTCATATAGAAGGTAATTCCAACTTAAAATGGCCATAACTTGGTCATTTTAACTCGGAATTGTGCAAATAATATACCGTTTTCTACCTACTCGAAACGATCTATCCATTTCTAAGGTTATTTTTATCATAAAAAGCCTTTTGGGTTGGAAGACACTACGGTACATAATAGTTACGAATTTATAGTTTACAAAATATGATTTTTCCAATCTTCACTTTACTCATAAATCCTTAAGCAAAATATATGGATATATATATAGTTGAAAAAAATCCTTTGAACATATATAGGCACTCATATTGTATGCATGATTTTTGTAGTGTTATCTCAATATTGATTATTTTATAAACAATTTGTCTTTAAGGGTTTTAAAAGATAAAACTTGTGAAAATTTCTCCTTTTTGAATTGTTAGAAGGAAAACAAAAATATATTTGAGTTGTTATGAGTGTTTCCCCATTATAATTCCATTTCCTATCTTTTCAAAAGAAAATTAATTTCAAAAAATTGATTCTTCAAGTTATCTACTAACTTTATTTCTAGTGATTTGAAAAATAAGCTTTTTAAAATATCCTTTAAGTTTTTGATGTGGTCAAATATTTGAAGTTGTGTTAAATGTATGTTGTCCTCTTATTTTTATATCCTTTATCTTCTTTAAAAAAGTTTACCTTTAAACTTTACTTACTTGACAAATTTTATTTTTCTAAGTTGGTTTCCAAAATAGTGAGTTGATTTTATTTTAGTTTGAAAAACTTATTTTATTCTTAATATTTGTCAAGTGATTTTGTAATTCTTTTAGACAAGTTTATAAGAAAAGCTTTCTTAATAAAGAATTGTTAACATTAGAACTTAGTAAAAACTTCATTTTAATTTTGAAAAAAGAATAACAATGTAAAATTCAAGTTTTGAAGATACGTTCATAGTATGTAATTTTCAAAATTTATAATGAATCTATTTAAGTCTTATAAAATGTATGGTTGAGTTAAAATCCTTTAATGCTAAAAATTCTTCCTTTATAGAGTATTTGTAAACTCCCGAAAATTTCATAATTCTTAAAGATAATTCTAGAAGTCTAATATCAAAATTTAAATCCCGAAAATCGACTCATGCTAAAAACCAAATTTTAAACCGAGTCAAACACCGGAAACAAAACCCTAAAAATCGAACCAAGTTAAAACTTAATTCTAAATAAGATCAAAAATGAGATTTCTTAATCTGAGAAAAAGAGAACCCTCAAAAACAAAATAGAAAATCTAACTATCGGTTGAATCAACATCCGTACGCCAATCAAATCATTTACCCGATTCCTAAAATGCAAATCAAAACGATATATCCAAATACCACCTAACAACGAAATGATAAGATCTTAAATCCTTGGGTAAATTTCAGAAACAGAAATTTCAGTTTTTACCAAAAGTCAAACTGAGTCAACTCATAACCGTAGACTCGGTTAAACGATCTCGAGAAATAAAGACTATTAAATAATCACAAACAAAATAAGATAAACCATAGATATCGAGCTAAAAATATAAAGCAGTCAAAACTCGAAAATTATATTATCCTACGAATAACTCAACAAAACCGGAAGTCAAACCGGAACCCTAAAAGTCAACAAAGCCTATAACAAATCTAGTATTTAGAATCCAGCAATCCCACATTCTCGAACCCTAGAATACGAAATTAAGTTAATAGCCTAAAATTGTTCGTAATAATATAGGGTAACATAAAAATATCATATTCCTAAATTTCGAGTGTCCTTCGGACTCAAAGGAGATCAGTTTTCGAAAAGCGTGTCCTAGAGCTCGGAATATTAAAAATATTCCGTTTATACCAATAGACTCATAAAAATACAAAGATTCCAAAAATATCAGTTTTAGAATTTTTTGGTAGCTAAAAATTACAGATATCGCATTATTACACGTATTTTTATTACTACCGGTACTTTAATTGTCTAGTCTACTATTCATAGTACTTTTCTACTATTCATTACTATTTCACCATCTCTACTTTTTCTTACACCTATTTCTTACTACCTACATACCTATTTTCTTACTTTTTATATTTCCAAAACATCTTATATCAAATCATACCTTACATATTAATTATTTTCTTACAAAATACAAACAAAATAAATTAATCTCTTCCCTCCTACATCTAGAACCGGCGCCACTCCTCCATTTCCCTCTCATTTATTTTCTTTTTCAATTATTTTATTACATCTAAAATTCACTCCAAAAATTCTATAAATACCTCTTCCTCTTTCATTCTTTCACACAATTCATTTCACTACCAAACTCTCTCAAAATCTCTCCACAAATCCTCTCTCTAAGAATTCTCTCTACCAAAACTCTCTTAAACTAATTCCTCACAAAAAACCATTCCTTATACATAAACTTTCTACCACATATAACTACTCATATATACCCATTTCATCTACTATCTTCATACCACTTACACACTTTAGGTAAAGATTTCTTCCAACTATTTATTCACTCATGTTATGTAACTTAACATGACTATGGTGTTGTTTTGAAACTCATATGAGTAGTAAAAGCAACAACATGTTCAGTTTTGTTCTTGTTCTATATAGCTTCCTATTTTATTATGTTGTCATATAACTAAAATATTTATGTATTTACATATAATCTTTAGAGCATTAAGCTCATTTGTTATTTATTTATTTCACGCTTTGCAATTTATTTATTTCATGGTATTTCCTTAAGACTAGTCTTTCTAGTCTTAAACTTGTCCATATCAAGTCAAAACAATCTTTTATTTATTTTTTTTAATCTTTCGGGACTAGTCCATTCTTAGTCCTGGGATGCCTTGATGAAGCTAAGGCTCCAATACTTGATCGGGATACCTTGATAAAGCTAAGGTTTGCAATACTTGATATTTTATTTTCTTGCTTATTATTTGTTTCTAGTATTTTTTTATGTGCTTATTATTTTATATGCTCATAATACTTGTATCTACATAATGTTAATGTCTCAACTAATTAAAAAGTGGAATTTTACTTTATTAAAGAAACTCAAAACTAGATTTTCTATTATGTGACTTATCACAAAAAATGAAGTTATTTCAAAATAGAGTAATACAAGTTTTCTAAAAAAATTTCTTAACAACAAAGATAGTTCTACCAAGGAAACATAATAAATAAATATTTTCTTTGTATATTATGATAACCTAAGTTTTAATAAAATAAATTGTTAATATTAAAAGTTTTACAAAAAGCTTAAAATTTAAACTCTTTTTACTCCATAACTGTAAATCCCCGAAATTTTCGATCCACAAATAAAGACTTAAACCCTAAACGGAAGTCAAACGGATCCTTAGGACAAACAAAACCCTAATTTGCCGTAACCGTTTAACTCCGGCATTGCCGTCTTCTCAAGTCATAGAAAATGAAGTTGGAAAAATTAGCTCGAATAGTTCGTAATAACCAATAGGTTTTATAAAATTTCAGTTTCGCGATTTCGGATGTCCTTGAAACCGAACGGACACAGTTCTTGAAAAATGTGCCCAAGCCCGGAATAGAAAAATATTCCGAATACACCGTTAGACTCGTAAAAATATAAGATTTCCAAAAATATCAATTTCGTAATTTTTCGATAACTAAAAATATCAGATATCCCTTATACTCGTATTTCTTACTACCGGTATTAAATTGTCATGTCTACTTTTACATTACACTATTTTTAACTAATTCTACACTATTCATCTATCTCTACTTTTTCTTACACCTATTCTTACAAACCTTACACCTATCTCTTACACTTTTCATTTCCAATACAACTTCACATCTTTCATTTCTTACTTTTAATTAATCAAAAGACAAAAATTTATTTTCCTCTCTCCCATGCATCAAAATGGCACCGGCCATCTCTCTCCCATGCCCAATTTGTTTTAATTTCCAATTATTTAATTCACATAAATATCTCCCACACTTTTCTATAAATACCCCTTCATACCTTCACTTCTTTCACACCTCTTCTTCTCTAAAGTTATTATAGTAAAATCTCTCTCAAAATTCTCTCAAGAGTTCTTCAAGAAAGTCCTCATAGTTTAGTTTCCTTTAGGTAAGAAATTCTCAAGAATTCTTCATGTTCATCTACTTAGTATGAGCTTAGTGTATGTTTTCTAATACCATGAAGGTTAAGAAAGCAACATTAGATTCATACTTTGTTTTTGTTCATAATATCAATTTCTTTATGTTTCTTTATATTCCCTTTATGCTCTTTATACTTCCTTTATGTCCTTTATATTTCCTTTATGTTCTTTACTATCTAATATATCCATATAACTATATATACTATTTAGAGCATATAAGCTCATAGCCTTGCAATCTATTTACCTTTCATGCAATTTATTTAAATTCAAGTTGATTTTAAGACTAGTCATTCTAGTCTTAGACTTGTCCTCATCAAGTCAAAACAATTTCTTATTCTCTTCTTTTCGGGACTAGTCTTTTCTTAGTCCTGGGGTACCTTGATAAAGCTAAGGTCCCAATACTTGATTTATTATTTAAGCTTCCAAGTTATTATGTTCCTTTGTATTTCTATAGTTTTGATTCATATTCATGCATGAACATAATGTTTTTGTTCTCAACAAAAACAAATGAGAAAATGTTTTCTTGAATTAAAGATTCTTTCTAAAGAAATAAATATGGGAAACGGGTTTCTAAAAACTCATAGGAATGATTTTCTTACATAAACAAAAGGGTTTATGAAAACTTATCTCTTATCAAGAAGTAGAAATTCTTTGAAATATTACAAGAAATAAAAATATCATTTTGCTACTTTTGAAATTCAAGTTTAGAAAACAAAACCCCACTTTGAGAAATTAAAGTTATTACAAGAAGATTTCATTTAGAAATAAAAATCTTTATCTTAATGACCAAAAGATCTTTCAAAAGTAAAATGGAATCTCAAATTCAAAGACTTTTAAAACCTTACTTTTAAGTTGAGACAACTTCATTTACTTCATACATATGTTATGAGTCATTACAAATATATATACCTTTCAAAAGTTTACAAAATAATTGAAATGTTATCCTTTCAAAATGAGCTTTGTTTACAAAAAGGAAAACAAGTGTTTACAAATTCGTGGCAAATCTGGTCGCTATCTTTTCGGAACCAAAACGACTTAGTTTTATAAAAATAAGTTTAGAAATGCGTAGATCTTTTCGAGTAGGTAGAAAACGACATATTATACGCGAAATTCCGAGTTAAAACGAGCAAGTTATGGCCATTTTAAATTGGAATTTCCCCTTATACGATTTTCTACGATTTTAAGTAAAGTTTAGAATTTTCAAGAAGAGGAGATTCACGAAATACTCATTTCGGGTATTCTTCTTGATTAGATAATCCCGAGGAGGAGTGTTCGTATCCCGAGGATTACTACGATTAAGAGGAATTTCCGAACGACCCATCCAAATCAAGAAAGGTGTCACCATGGCCGAGTGAGTTACTTCCCGTTGATTTTTCTCATACTCTTGCTTGTGCTTGTAAAATTAGTTGCACTAGAATCTATGCAAACTCAAAAGAAGTGTATGATAACATGTTGAAGGAATGCTAAGAATATCGAAACTCAATTTGTTTGTAATAAAGTGGTATGTACATTATTATCTTGAATTGTTTGAAATTGGTTGATCACTTGAAAGAAGTTAAAATTAACTACTAGACTTTAATTAAAGAAATTATTCATGCACTTCATATGTTGAGTCACATTGCATTCGCTACTATACAATTGGTGGGACAAGTGTATAGTAGTGGTGGTAGACAGAACCGGTATATCATGTAAGTGGCGAGTAGGAGCCGGTAAGAACTACAAAAGTGATGGCTAGTAGGAGCCTGTAATAAACTACAAGTTTTTGATGGCTAGTAGGAGCCTGTAATAAACTACAAGTTTTTGATGGCATATAGGTGCCGGTAAGACCTATAAAAGTGTTTTAAAAGTTGTGGCTGTAATTGGCCTGAATCCCCAACCCCGAATGAAGGGCGTAAATTCATTCAACATATGATTCCCGGAAAGTCATATGTCTTGTATGCTCACGTGATTGTTTCATTTCATATGATTGAATAATAAACTTGATTGTCAAATTTCATCGAGTATGAATTTTTGGGATTTACTCACTAAGCTTATTAGCTTATACCCTATAGATATCTGTATTCTCAGGAACACCTATTTTTGAGCTTGAGGCCATCCCGTATATTACGTTTTGATGTTAAAGCTTTTGGAGGAAATCTACTCGAAGACTTAGATTAGAATCCTTTGAAATCTTTGATTTTGGTAGTTAGGAAGTTTATCCCGATCCTTGGTTTCAGCGGGGGAATGCCCCTAAGAAATTATGTATCAGATCTTTGGATATTTATGATATGATTTTATTCCTGAATTCTTGTATGTTTATCTTTACTTGCTTAAACTATGCTTCCCAAAAGCGTCTCCTATTACCGTGTTAGACGCCTTACATATAATACTAAGGCTTTCGCATGACTAAGGTAGCCATTCTTAAGCCTTGATATTATATGTGGCGGACTGCCACATTTAGGGTACCCTTCGGGGCGTGACAGTTTAAGTTGGTATCAGAGCAACAAGTTTATAGAAATAAAGGTAATAGGAATAAATCTAGAATAGAAAAAGAGATAGATATGTTTACAAAAGGACTTAGATAAGATTAGACAAGTTTAGAAATTCTCAAAAAGGAGAATTAATAACCTTCCTTATCCTTTGTAGTTATTTTTGGAGAAGTTGGAATTAAGACCTAATGTTTGAATTTAAGATATAATGAAACCCTGGTGGATTACCGATTAAGAATAAAAAGCCTATGTAAGGAGTTTTCCCTATTAGATAGACTTAGAAGTTTCCTACGATGTAGAATGTTTTACGTACCATTTACAACACCCTATGCTCCAAAAAGTTACATTCTTCTTTCCGAAATAATAAGACGTTTAGTTTTCCGATTTTCGAGCTTGGAATTCCATAGGACGATTATACAGCTATGCCCTCGGTGAGCCAGCAGATCATGGACGAGATAAGGATGTTTCCAACTATCATAAAGCCAGTCAAGATTTCGAATGGCTTGAGGAGTATACCCCGAATCGAAGACGATCTCGCGTGAGAAGCTTGACCGAGAAAGAAGGAAGGATCTGTATGAGCAATTCCAGGTGTTCAACAAGAATCTTTGTAACCAAAACGACTTAAGGATATAGGATTGATTGGTAGTTTAAAATTATGTTTTCGAAAAAGTGTTTAATATTTTGAATTTCTTTTACCATGATTTCATTATAAGATTTCATTCCTTTCTATGTTTTTTTTATTAAATATTTCGGTTTAAACAAATTTCCTCTCTTGATTTAGTTTATTAAATTTCCCTTATGTGATATTTCCCTTCATATGTTTATTTCTTAAAAGCTTCCGCAATTTCCGTAATTTAGTATGCAAAAGCCTTAATAATCTAGTACTTACGAAAACAATTAAAACAGCCGACCTAGGAGAGGACGACCGAGGATGAGGCAGGCATCAAATAACCCGCCTGAAGAGGTTAATCAACCTGAAGTACCCCCTGTGGCTCCTGCCCCAGACCAGCAGGGCAATCTCCAAGCCACTCTGGGTCAATTAACACAGCTTCTTAATGTGTTAGTTCAGCAACAACAAAGGAATGTGCCACCTCCGGCACCAGCACAAGCACCACCCCAGCAAGCACCCCAAGCATCTGTGCATGGACCAGCAGCACCTGATGCTCAATCACACACAGCACCCCTGCCGCCTCCGCCACCACCTCGACCATACAGAACTTCACTCCCAGATTTTATCAAAAGTAACCGATACTTTGACGGAGCTTTTGGAAAACCAGACGAAGCAGAAGATTGGCTCGCACAGATAGAGCGATCTTTTGCCGCTTATGAAGTTCCATATCATCTTCGAATAAGCTATGGTACGTATATGTTGAGGTTCAACGCCCGCATCTGGTGGGAGTCCAAGAGTAGGGAATTGCCGCCGCCTATCACCTGGGAGATGTTTCGGAATGAGTTTCTGGAAAATTATTTCCCTGGAAGTCTAAGAGTAAGGTATAGTGCGGATTTCTTGCACATATCCCAGAGAGGAAAGACCATAGAACAATATGAGACGGAATTTAGCCGACTCTTGCAGTATGCTCCGGATTCTTATAAGTACAGTGAGGAACTGAAACGACAGGTATTCTTGAATGGGCTAGATGAGGATTTAAGGATGCGATTAGAAGAGTTTGACATTCGCACCTTCAGGGAATTGGTGGAGAGAGCACGAATTGTGGAAGGGGCCAAGAAAAGGAAAGCCGGAACCTTTGAGAAGAAAGTACATGTGTTTGGAAGAAGATTTCAACCAGGAACGAGCTCCAATTTCCCTTCTAAGAGGTTTAAACCAATTAGCAATTTCAAGGGAAATTTTAGTGGACACAAGGATGATTCCAAGATAACAGCAAATTGTTGGAAATGCAAAGGAGCGCATTACCCGAAGAGATGCCCCCTTCTCCAGAACAAGTGTTATTTCTGTGGTGACCCGAGCCATAAGATTCCGGATTGCCCAAAGAAAGCTACTACGACTTGTTTCGTATGCAAGCAATTGGGACACTTTGCTAATGAGTGCCCCCAAAGGAATCTCCCAGCTAACCGACCTGTTGGATCTTCAGGAGGACTTGCCCCAACAAGAAGTGGAAATGGAAGCGGAAGTCGCTCGGCATCATCTATGCATGGGCTGAGAATTTATAACCTTGAAGGGCAATGGGTCTGCGAGGAGGATGCCGATGAAGGAGTAGAGTTGGCTGCCCTGGACCACGGAGGGGAGTATGACTATAGCTTGGTTACAGGTTAGCTTCAATCCCTAATATATATACCTGTTTTAAATATCTGTCAAGTATAAAGTTATGATGCATGTTGGAATAATAGATATCTAGGAAACCTTTTTAAGGACAATAAGACTAGTAACACGCGCGTCTTGAACGCAGGAACCATACAAATAGGGGACCTAACCGCTTATACCCTCTTCGACACTGGTGCAACACATTCCTTTGTTGCCACTAGTGTAGCCTTGAAGACCGGTTTACCCATCACCACAATCACAACAAGTTTTCGTATAAAAACCCCCACCGGTAGTGTGGTGACTACCAAAGAGGTAATAAGGAATTGCCCCATGAAGATACAAGGCCATGAAGCAACTACCGATCTTATAGTAATAGAAATTAGCAAGTACGAAGTGATTCTCGGAATGAGTTGGTTGTCCATGGTGGAAGCAAAGGTAGATTGTAGAAGAAAAAGGGTGGAATTCATGAGACAAGATGGAAAGAAAGCTACGTTTTTGGGAGAATCCGCAAAAAGTTTAGAGTTAAGTTCGTTCGAGCTAATTGAAGAAGTTGAAGAAGGAATGGAAAGTTATGTGGGAAGTACGGAGGAGGATAAGGAAAGACCCAACATTGACGACATCCCCATCGTTAATGAATTCTCCGATGTTTTTCCAGAAGAATTGCCTGGGTTACCCCCAAAACGAGAAATCGATTTTGAGATCGAATTGATGCCAAAAACAGAACCTATATCCAAGGCACCATACCGAATGGCACCTGTTGACTCAAGGAACTCAAGAAGCAATTACAAGAATTGCTTGACCAAGGATTTATTAGACCAAGTGTCTCGCCTTGGGGAGCTCCGGTATTATTCGTGAAGAAGAAAGATGGATCGATGAGGCTGTGCATTGACTATCGAGAACTCAATAAGGTCACCATCAAGAATAGGTATCCATTGCCAAGGATTGACGATCTCTTTGACCAACTACAAGGAGCAAGTGTATTCTCACGCATTGATTTGAGATCTGGATACCACCAGCTGAGGATAAAACCAGAAGATGTGTCAAGGACCGCTTTTAGAACTCGGTATGGACACTATGAGTTCATGGTCATGCCATTTGGATTGACAAATGCACCAGCTGCTTTCATGGACTTGATGAATCGGGTGTATAAACCGCTCTTGGATAAATGCGTGATTGTCTTCATTGATGATATTTTGGTTTATTCTAAAACTCGGGAGCAACACAAAGAACATCTGAGAATGGCATTACAAACCTTAAGGGAGCACAAGTTATATGCCAAATTATCCAAGTGTGACTTTTGGTTGGATCAAATATCTTTTCTAGGACATGTTATCTCAGGGAAAGGAATATCAGATCCCGAAAAGATTAAGGCCGTAATGGAATGGAAACAACCAAGGACGGTGACTGAGATTAGAAGTTTTCTTGGATTAGCTGGCTATTACAGGAAGTTCGTACAAGACTTCTCAAAAATAGCTAAGCCGCTAACTCAGTTGACCCAGAAGAATGAAAGATTCATTTGGAATGAGAAAAGAGAACAAAGTTTCCAGGAGTTAAAGCAACGATTGGTATCTGCTCCAATTTTAACCTTACCCGACCCAGAAAAGCCATATACCGTCCATAGTGATGCGTCAAGAAATGGCTTAGGATGTGTGCTCATGCAAGAAGGGAAGGTGATTGCTTATGCTTCACGACAGTTGAGGCCGCATGAACAAAATTACCCGACGCATGACCTTGAGTTAGCCGCAGTTGTCTTCGCTCTCAAGCTTGGAGGCACTATCTATATGGACAAAGATGCGAGATTTATACGGACCATAAGAGCCTCAAGTACCTATTCACACAAAAGGAATTGAATATGAGGCAAAGGAGATGGTTGGAGTTGATCAAAGACTATGATCTTGGAATAAATTATTGCCCTGGAAGAGTAAATGCGGTAGCAGACGCTTTGAGTCGAAAGAATCATGGAGAAGTCGCAGCCATGCTCACAACTCAAAAAGAACTTATAAAGGAATTCGAGAGACTGAGCATCGAATTTGTGGGGCAAAGTGCGGAAATGGAAATTTCCCATTTGGTAATGGAGCCAACCCTGATCGATAGAATCAAAGAATCTCAACGATATGATGAAGTCATACAAAAGTTGAAAAGTGAGATACAAGGAGGAAGGTATGACGATTTTGAGATAGATGAGGAAGATGTAGTAAGAATGAATGGAAGATTATGTGTACCAAGTGATGAGGAGATGAAAAAGGAAGTAATGAATGAGGCGCATAACTCAGGATATACCATGCACCCCGGTGGTACCAAGATGTACCAAGACCTTAAAAGTCGCTTTTGGTGGAATGGAATGAAGAAGGATGTAGCCGAATTCGTGATGAAATGTCCCATATGTCAACAAGTAAAGATTGAACACCAAAGGCCAGGAGGACTTTTGAAACCATTGGCCATACCAGAATGGAAATGGGACCAAATTACCATGGATTTCGTATGTGGATTGCCCCGAACACCAGCAGGATATGATGCCATATGGGTAGTTGTGGATCGACTTACCAAGTCAGCACACTTCATCCCCATCAACATGACCTACTCAATGGAAAAGTTGGCCCGGCTATATGTAAGGGAGATCGTAAGACTACATGGAGTTCCAGCAGGGATAGTATCGGATCGAGATCCTCGGTTCGTGTCAAAATTTTGGACAAGCCTTCAGAAATGTATGGGGACCAAGTTACAGTTCAGCACAGCTTATCATCCACAAACTGATGGACAATCAGAGCGGACTATCCAGACTTTGGAAGACATGTTAAGAGCTTGTGTTATGGAATTCAAGGGAAGCTGGGAAGTACACCTACCTCTGGTAGAGTTTGCTTACAACAACAGCTATCATTCAACAATCAAGATGCCACCATACGAAGCTTTATACGGAAGAAGGTGTAGATCGCCTCTATTTTGGGATGATGTGGAAAAATTAACAATTGGACCAGATCTCATCCAGGACGCCTCAGATAAAGTCAGGATTATTCAACAAAGGATGAAAGAGGCCCAAGATAGACAGAAAAGTTGGGCGGATCAAAAACGACGGATCCTTGAATTTAACGTTGGAGATCATGTGTATCTGAAAGTGAATCCAATAAAGAGTATCCATCGTGTACGAGCTCGAGGGAAGCTAAGCCCAAGGTATATCGGACCTTTCGAAATCCTCGAACGGGTAGGAGATTTGGCTTATCGCTTGGCTACCACCAAACCTGTCGGGAGTACATAATGTCTTCCATGTCTCAGTGCTCAGGAAGCATATCCCCGACCCTGATCGGATTATGGAACTTGAACCGGTCAGGCTAAAAGAGAACTTGACTTATGAGGAGCACCCAGTTCAAATTTTGGATCAAAAGGTTCAAAAGCTGAGAAACAAGGAAATCCGTTATGTCAAGGTGCTGTGGAGGAATCATTCACAAGAGAGGCTACTTGGGAAGCCGAGGATGAAATCCGAAAGAAATATCCAAATCTCTTTGAAGAATCAGGTACGAATTTCAAAGTTGCAAATTTCAAGTTTTGAGGACAAAACTTTCTTTAAGGGGGGTAGGTTGTAAATCCCCGAAATTTTCGATCCACAAATAAAGACCTAAACCCTAAACGGAAGTCAAACGGATCCTTAGGACAAACAAAACCCTAGTTTACCGTAACCGTTTAACTCCGGCATTGCCGTCTTCTCAAGTCATAGAAAACGAAGTTGGAAAAATTAGCTCGAATAGTTCGTAATAACCATAGGTTTTATAAAAGTTTCAGTTTCGCGAAATTCGGATGTCCGTTGAACCCGAACGGACACAGTTCTTGAAAAATGTGTCCGGAAGCCCGGAATAGGAAAAATATTCCGAATACACCGTTAGACTCGTAAAAATATAAGATTTCCAAAAATATCAATTTCGTAATTTTTCGATAACTAAAAATATCAGATATCGCCTTTATACTCGTATTTTCTTACTACCGGTATTAAATTGTCATGTCTACTTTTACATTACACTATTTTCTACTATTCTACACTATTCATCTATCTCTACTTTTTCTTACAACCTATTCTTACAAACCTTACACCTATCTCTTACACTTTTTCATTTCCAATACAACTTCACATCTTTCATTTCTTACTTTTAATTAATCAAAAGACAAAAAATTTATTTTTCCTCTCTCCCATGCATCAAAATGGCGCCGGCCATCTCTCTCCCATGCCCAATTTGTTTTAATTTCCAATTATTTAATTAACACAAATAATCTCCCACACTTTTCTATAAATACCCCTTCATACCTTCACTTCTTTCACACCTCTTCTTCTCTAAAGTTATTATAGCAAAATCTCTCTCAAAATTCTCTCAAGAGTTCTTCAAGAAAGTCCTCTTAGTTTAGTTTCCTTTAGGTAAGAAATTCTCAAGAATTCTTCATGTTCATCTACTTAGTATGAGCTTAGTGTATGTTTTCTAAAACCATGAAGGTTAAGAAAGCAACATTAGATTCATACTTTGTTTTTGTTCATAATATCAATTTCTTTATGTTTCTTTATATTCCCTTTATGCTCTTTATACTTCCTTTATGTCCTTTATATTTCCTTTATGTTCTTTACTATCTAATATATCCATATAACTATATATACTATTTAGAGCATATAAGCTCATAGCCTTGCAATCTATTTACCTTTCATGCAATTTATTTAAATTCAAGTTGATTTTAAGACTAGTCATTCTAGTCTTAGACTTGTCCTCATCAAGTCAAAACAATTTCTTATTCTTTTCTTTTCGGGACTAGTCTTTTCTTAGTCCTGGGGTACCTTGATAAAGCTAAGGTCCCAATACTTGATTTATTATTTAAGCTTCCAAGTTATTATGTTCCTTTGTATTTCTATAGTTTTGATTCATATTCATGCATGAACATAATGTTTTTGTCTCAACAAAAACAAATGAGAAAATGTTTTCTTGAATTAAAGATTCTTTCTAAAGAAATAAATATGGGAAACGGGTTTCTAAAAACTCATAGGAATGATTTTCTTACATAAACAAAAGGGTTTATGAAAACTTATCTCTTATCAAGAAGTAGAAATTCTTTGAAATATTACAAGAAATAAAAATATCATTTTGCTACTTTTGAAATTCAAGTTTAGAAAACAAAACCCACTTTGAGAAATTAAAGTTATTACAAGAGATTTCATTTAGAAATAAAAATCTTTATCTTAATGACCAAAAGATCTTTCAAAAGTAAAATGGAATCTCAAATTCAAAGACTTTTAAAACCTTACTTTTAAGTTGAGACAACTTCATTTACTTCATACATATGTTATGAGTCATTAAATATATATATATACCTTTCAAAAGTTTACAAAATAATTGAAATGTTATCCTTTCAAAATGAGCTTTGTTTACAAAAAGGAAAACAAGTGTTTACAAATTCGTGGCAAATCTGGTCGCTATCTTTTCGGAACCAAAACGACTTAGTTTTATAAAAATAAGTTTAGAAATGCGTAGATCTTTTCGAGTAGGTAGAAAACGACATATTATACGCGAAATTCCGAGTTAAAACGAGCAAGTTATGGCCATTTTAAATTGGAATTTCCCCTTATACGATTTTCTACGATTTTAAGTAAAGTTTAGAATTTTCAAGAAGAGGAGATTCACGAAATACTCATTTCGGGTATTCTTCTTGATTAGATAATCCGAGGAGGAGTGTTCGTATCCCGAGGATTACTACGATTAAGAGGAATTTCCGAACGACCCATCCAAATCAAGAAAGGTGTCACCATGGCCGAGTGAGTTACTTCCCGTTGATTTTTCTCATACTCTTGCTTGTGCTTGTAAAATTAGTTGCACTAGAATCTATGCAAACTCAAAAAGAAGTGTATGATAACATGTTGAAGGAATGCTAAGAATATCGAAACTCAATTTGTTTGTAATAAAGTGGTATGTACATTATTATCTTGAATTGTTTGAAATTGGTTGATCACTTGAAAGAAGTTAAAATTAACTACTAGACTTTAATTAAAGAAATTATTCATGCACTTCATATGTTGAGTCACATTGCATTCGCTACTATACAATTGGTGGGACAAGTGTATAGTAGTGGTGGTAGACAGAACCGGTATATCATGTAAGTGGCGAGTAGGAGCCGGTAAGAACTACAAAAGTGATGGCTAGTAGGAGCCTGTAATAAACTACAAGTTTTTGATGGCTAGTAGGAGCCTGTAATAAACTACAAGTTTTTGATGGCATATAGGTGCCGGTAAGACCTATAAAAGTGTTTTAAAAGTTGTGGCTGTAATTGGCCTGAATCCCCAACCCCGAATGAAGGGCGTAAATTCATTCAACATATGATTCCCGGAAAGTCATATGTCTTGTATGCTCACGTGATTGTTTCATTTCATATGATTGAATAATAAACTTGATTGTCAAATTTCATCGAGTATGAATTTTTGGGATTTACTCACTAAGCTTAAGCTTACACCCTATAGATATTGTATTCTCAGGAACACCTATTTTTGAGCGAGGCCATCCCGTATCCGATACGTTTTGATGTTAAAGCTTTTGGAGGAAATCTACTCGAAGACTTAGATTAGAATTCCTTTGAAATCTTTGATTTTGGTATTATGAAGTTTATCGATCCTTGGTTTAGCGGGGGAATGCCCCTAAGAAATTATGTATCAGATCTTTGGATATTTATGATATGATATTTTATTCTGAATTCTTGTATGTTTATCTTTACTTGCTTAAACTATGCTTCCCAAAAGCGTCTCCTATTACCGTGTTAGACGCCTTACATATAATACTAAGGCTTTCGCATGACTAAGGTAGCCATTCTTAAGCCTTGATATTATATGTGGCGGGACTGCCACGTTTAGGGTACCCTTCGGGCGTGACAATAACAAAACTAAAAAACAAACTAGTTTTCAAATTAAGATAAATTCAACCTATAAAAGTTATAAACCCACTTAGGAAAAATAATGATTTTCAAATATCTAAAGAAGAGACTTATTTTCAAATAATATAAACAAGATAAGATTAGAAACAAATAATTTTATCAATAAAGATGGTTCTTTTCAAAAGAAAGAAAAGAACAAGTTTTAGAAAATAAAAACTTATAATTTAAATAATAAATATAAGAAGACAAGACTCATTTTCTAAAACCATCCTAAATACAAAATATTAAAAAGGTTTTCAACGACTTAATATACTTTTGATAAATTTAATCTTTTATTACTAGAAGTAAAATTTATGAGAAACTAAGGTTAAAAAAAAAAAGAGAAAATTTTCTTGTTTTTGGCAAAAGAATGAAGAAAATAAAATAAGAATATACTCATTTATAATAACATATGAAATTATAAAGTTTCTCCCAAATACTTGAAAAAGAAATTATAAAGATAAGATTTAACACTTTAAAAGAATTGTTTTAAGGAATAAATTGTTGAGACACTACCATTAGAAATTTTGCATATAAAGTGAGTTTATCTATATACGCAAAAGATTTATCAATTATATATACATATATATCTATGTTTCTACTAAAGGATTTTGAATGAAGTTGAGTTAGAAAATGGATTTGCAAAAGTTTAGAAATTTTCGTTTTAAATCTGTATCTAACGTTTTCGGAACCCAAACGACCTTATATGGCAAAGATAACCTTAGAAATGGATAGATCTTTTTGAATAGGTAGAAAAAGGTATATTATATGTGAAATTCCGAGTTAAAATGAGCAAGTTATGGCCATTTTGAATTGGAATTTCATTATACACGATTTTGGCGAACATAGTGAAATAGAATTAGAAAGTTTAAGTAGAATTTCTACAAAGTACTTATCCCGGGTATTTCTTTTGACTAGGTGACAAAGGATACGAGAATACCCTACTCGAGGATTACTACAACTAAGAAGATCACGAAATGGACGAGTGAGTTATTCCTCTTAATTTCGTTACCTTGCTTGTGCTTGCAAAGTAGTAGCATTAGTATACTAAGAAAAGATAAAAATGGATATATATTTGGGAAATCGAGATTATGTGCATATATGTGATTCTATGTTTATACGTGAAATGAGAATTAAGAATATCGCAAATGCAAATTGCTTGTTTAAATAATTTTGTGTACTTACTTGTATGATTGCTTGTTAATTGTCAAATTGAGTGATCACCCCCTAATAAACCTTAATAAGGTTTGGCTTAAGAAAAATAAAACGCTCACGCATAGCATCTATCGAGTCACATCTTTTTCGGAAGGCTGCTACTCCTACGCGTAGAGTTGGATTGGCTGTTATCGTGCGGTGCGACGGGCCATGTTCTTTCCCGGAGAATCCAAATCACTCGGGGAAAGCGACTCTAGGTTCGAGCAGAGCCCAACCAAACGATGTGGGTGAGGACCTGGGAACTAGCAGTAGAAGATCGAGGATCTTCAACCCCGATTCCCTAACCTTTGATATGGAGGGATAAATCCGTTCTATATATGGTTTTCGGATAACCATATATATATTTGTGTAATCACGTGATTGTTGCATTGTATGCATAGCATTGTGAAAATCTAAATAAACTTGTTTGAAGATATGGTACAAATGAAAAGGAATATCTCACTAAGCTAGTTGTAGCTTATATCCCTATAGATTTTGTTGAAACAGGTATACCCGTGGCTTAAATTGAGGACCATGACATTAAGGAAGTCATGGATGGATGTGAGCTTCTATGAAGGATATGGAATCATAAGATGAAGTAATTTTGTAAGGTTCTTTATATGAAATGACTTATATGATTAGTGATGTATAATTATTTGAAGATAATAGAGGGATATGCCCCTAAGAATTGTAATTTAATATGTTTATGTTTTATGATAAGTATTCTCTTTGCCTTGTTACTTATTTATTATCAATATAAATTGCGTTATTCCGATGCGTTCCCTTGATTGTGATGTACGCCTTGTGCATAATATGGAAGCCTTTACATGACTGAGGTAGTCATTCCTAGGCTTTAGTATTGTGTATGGCGGACTACCACGTTTAGGGTACCTCTCGGGGCGTGACAGTATTAAGTTTCGATTTAAAAAGAAATGAGTTACTTTTATTATTTTGAAGAAATCTTCATTACTACTTCTTCTAGAATTTATGATTAGCTTATCCTATGAAAAGAGTTTAAAAACAAAACTTAGATATTTTGTTAAAAATTCCTTTTGTTAAGAAATCTAGTTTACTTTTCTTTATTTAAGAAAGAACATTTTTTTTTTATTTAAGACAACAACATTTTAATCATGCATGAATAGATTATGTAGCAAGTAAAAGTAAAGATAATACATAATAAGATAGAAGAAATACTTGTAAGTAAATAAACATAATAAAATAATCAAGCATTGGGAACCTTAGCTTCATCAAGGTATATCGATCATGTATTGGGAGCCTTAGCTTCATCACGGCAAACCGTGACTAAGAATAGACTAGTCCCAAAAGAAAATAAAAGAAAAGAAAGAAAATTGTTTTGACTTGATATTGATAAGTCTAAGACTAGAAAGACTAGTCTTAATAAATTGCATAAAATAAGTAAATAAATAAATTGCAAGACATGAAAATAAATAAATAACAAATGAGCTTATATGCTCTAAATATATATACATAGTATACATAATACTATATAAGTTAGATTAGAGCAAAAATAATAACAACAACATAATAACATAATGTAAAATAGGAACATGAACAAAAACAGAACATGAACATATTGTTACTTCTTTAACTCATTTGAGTATAAGAAACATACACTAAGCTCATGCTAAGTTGTATGAATATGATGAAGAAATATAAGTAAGATTTTACCTAAGGTTTAATGGGGGATTTGAAAAAAGATGAATGGGTAGTATGTTTTTGTTACTTTTCTTGAAGAGTAAAAATTGGTAGAGAGTTTTGAGAGAGATTTGTTTAGAGAGAGGTTTTGAGAGAGAATTTTGGTAGAGTTTTGTTATGTAAAATAGATGTGTGAAAGAATGAAAGAGGAAGGGAGTATTTATAGAATTTTTGAAGTGAATTTTTGATGTAATAAAATAAATTAAAAAAAATAATATAGAGAAAGAGAAGGGAGGCCGACGCATATGGAGAAGGAAGAGAGAGGGTTTTGATTAATTTTTGTATTTTTGTAATGAAAAGAAGTAATGTGTAAGATTTGATGTGAATAAAGTTGTATTGGAAATGTAAAAAGTAAGAAAATAGGTATGTAGGTAGTAAGAAATAGGTGTAAGAAAAAGTAGAGATAGTAAAATAGTAATGAATAGTAGGAATAGTACTATGAATAGTAGACTAGACATATAAAATACCGGTAGTAATAAAAATAAGCGTAAACGAGCTATATTTGTTATTTTTAGTTATCGAAAAATTCTAAAACTGATATTTTTGAAATCCTTGTTTAATTACGAGTCTTTTGGTGTTATTGGAATATTTTTATTTTTTCTGAGCTCCGGGACACGCTTTTTGAGAACTGATCCCGTTTGAGTCCGAAGGACACTCGAAATTCACGAATATGATATTTTTTTGTTATCCTATATTATTACTAACTATTGAAAGCCATTAACTTAATTTCGTTTTCTAGGGTTTGAGAACGCGGGATTACCGGAGTTGAAATTGTTTGATTGTCTTGGTCTTTATTGACTTTTGAAACTCCGGTTTGACTAAGGTTATGGTTTAATCCAACTTTATCCTAGAAATTGAGGGGTTTATATCAGAGATTGGATAGGTGGATCTTTTCATGTTCGGATTTTTGTACCGAATGATTAATGAATTTTCTCTTATGAAATTTCATGATCGAAATTTCTCAAGGTTCGGTTTTAACTCGGATAAGACTTTAGGGTTTCAATTCAGTATTTCAAAACCATTCTCGAAAAATTCGGGGGCTTACAGATGGGGGTATGCCCCTTAGAACTTTGTAATAGATTAATCTTGGTTATAACTGTTATGATTTATATTCTTATCACTATGTATGTCTTCTTGAGCTATTTCGATTCAAAGTAAGGTCCCTTAATATGGTGAAGGTAGCCTTACACCTGGTGTCTAAACTCACGGAATGACTAGGTTATCATACTTGAGTTAATATCGAGTGTGGTGGACTGTCGTGTATAGGATACCCTTTGAGGCATGACATCTTATGGGTGGAATTTGAGTTTAGAAGTGTAGTAGTAAATTGTTGAAATGGTTTGAAGGTATTCACATGGCAAGCTCCTTTATATAAACATAGGCACCTTTTTGGTGAAGAGTCACCACCTTTTTGGTATTATTGTTTTAGGATCATTCCATACTTAAATCTATTGATGTTGCTATTATTCAATAAAATATTTGAATAAGTAATTCATTTAGAATTTATCAAGTTCATCTCTATAGGTTGTATAGATTTTATACTTACAAAGTTTGTTGAGTTTCATATTGGTATTACTAAAATTATTTTTGTTAACTTTATATTATCAATATATTATATAAAATGTAATATAAATAAAATATTAATTTATATTAAAAATTCCTTTTTTTTTTGTTACAGTAGATTACATATGCATTATTTTAATAGAAATACAATATGTATGCGAGAAATAAAATATTACATTTTATTTTCTTGATGTTAAATTATTAATATATTAAATAATAGTAACATAAGGACTATGCTTAATAATAGTCTAAGAACATATATTTAGCTGAATATTAAATTAAAAATACTTTGTTCAATTATGTGATATAAGAGTATATATGTGAGCTATTAGGAATCTTTTTTTTTTTTTACTTAATACATTATATTATTAGGATATTGTTTAATACATTAAAACATTATATGGATTTATTATGTGCATATACTTTATAATCTTTAATAAAAAACAATAAAAAAATAGGAAATTAAAAATGAAGTAACAAAGATTAAATATCAAATATAAACTATAAAAATAAGTTTCAATATCTAAAGAAGTGAACGGAAAAATTGATGTAATCAAGAGGATAAAGAATGTGTGTGTGTGTGTGTGTGTGTAAAGATATAAGGATTATCTTTGGGGAAAAAGGTGCATAAAATTGAATTAAAAGGAAGGAAAGCAAAAAGAAAAATAACAACCTCAACTATTAAATTGTTATTGCAAGTCAAAAAGTAACTAATGGTGTTGTCATTTTTAAGTGACTACATTGTAAAACTTCCTCTGGTTAAAAGGGCACAAGATATGTTGTTTAGCACATCTAGTTTTAGCATTCCATTTTCATGCTTAGTGTAATAGGGGAGAAAATTTATCAAGAAAAATTTACAAAATAGCATGAATGTAGCACTAAGTGGTTTAATGTGTGTGCTTATTTCTTTATTGGAAACATCTATTATTGAAGTGTATATTGAATCTAAACTGTTAGTGGGGAGCGAATTGTATAATGGAGTTTTTGTGAAAGAAGAGAAGGTATTTGATATTGGATGGAGTGGATATGTGGTGATTAAAATGGTTTACAGTGTTGTATGTAGAAGCTTGAGTTCTTATCATTCTTTACTCTAGGAAGATTGATTGAGAAAAATTTAGGAAATAGAGATAAGTTTGAAATGTTGAGATTTAAACACTTTAAGCAAGGGTGTAGAGAAAATACTATAGTGTCTGAAGTCAATGTTTTAAGGCTTTGAGAATTATTATTCTAAAGAGGATTTGCGAATCAAATATTAAAGATAGTCAATTCGAGCCTAATTGGAAATTTTTACATAATTGTTTTTGAATTTTGTAGGTTTACCTTTGATATAGGTAAATACACTTACAAATTGGAGGACAAATCATCAACAAACCGAGGAGGATGATTAGAAACAATTTATAGCCAACATGGATGAAAGATTCTACCCCATTGATTTAGGGGGAAATTGTTAATAGCCCTAAGGAGACGATTATAATAAGACTACGAGTTTGATCACTTGAGGATAAATTAGAATATTACACAATCATACTGTCAGAGCTCATTAAGATATAACTTGTGTTTTGTCACAATTACTTGATTTTAAGCATGACAGAAGATGGTGATTTCTATAAGAGTGACAACATAAGTTATGTTGAAGGCTGTGTTTAGATTAGAGGTAAAGACTCGATTGAAAGAAGCTACTATGCTAAACACGACCAAAGTACATGACTAGTGTTCTTAGTTGTGTAGTCCTTTTAAGCTTAGCATGAGAAGAGTACAGGCTCGTGCTCAAGGTCATGTACAAGCTAAATTCATGCATTTCTTCATTACTATTAGAGTATACGAGTGACCTAAACAGCCCATGTTTGAAGTCTTGTTGAACATATAGATGATGGCTTTTATATTTTTAATTATTTCATTAAGTCTTTTTATTAGGATATTATTAAGGGTATTTTAGTCATTTATTAGTATTTTATTATTCTTTTAGACTATTATAAATAGTCATTTCTTTTGTTACAAACTCCTTATTTTAATATTGATCATTGAATAAAATTACTTCTCTTTGGAGTTTTCGCTCTTGAAACCCTATTGTCACGCCCCGAGGGTATTCTAATAATAATAATCAAGAATCACTCGATTAACATTATTAGATTACCTTCTGGGAATGACATAATTTCTAAAAACAGGATCTTTTAGTTGCTTGGATGGAATAAACAAGCACATATAAGATGTAAATTAGTAAAAACTATTACAAACAATATTTACAGGATCATGCTTCAGAACTCCTTGCAACCTTAACTGATGATTCTAATGCACATTACATGCACCATAAGACTATTACAGATATAGATATTCTAATTCTATACTAAACTTTAAACTTCTGGCTCTATTCTCTTACCGGCGACCATGCTCCTGTAGTAATGAGCCACGGTCGCAGAGTGAACCATGAAAGGGACTGTGGTGTGGATCTAAAACACAAGCTCAGTGAATAACCAGCACTTATTACTCATAGCATACAAGTTATTTACCAATCATATGAAATGCAGCAATCACACAAATGAACATTACAAGCTTGGATAACCTGGAATCCAAACAGGATGAAGATTTATGCCCTCCCATAGGGGTTTTGAAGGATCACAATCTATGGTCCACCTACCCAGGAGAGACTTAAGCTTTCAGGAAATAAAATCTCAAATTTGTTATTCTTATACTTATCTGTTTCATTATTTTTTTCCTGTTTAGCTTTGAAACTCTACTAAGTGTTAGTTATTCTCACGTAATACCATAAGCGGCGTCCTTCGTTTACCATGTAGTTCCTTTGGTATTAACAGAACAAAAGTAATCTGGCAATTAACCACTAGCCCTCTGGCCTAGATAATTCAAGCCTTACCGAGATCGAGAACTAACACGTAGTAGGCTACAATTACTCAATGCTTTTTATG
>JAMXBD010004448.1:0-62406 GCA_024138025.1 Combretum micranthum
TATTTGTACTAGATTTTGAGTATTATTTAATCATTAAAGGCTGTTCTCTATCTTTTTCTGTATTAATTTTTGTATTTTATATGTATTGTTGTGTTTCATGATGTGTGAGTAGTTTGTTAGACTTGTGTAGCCATGTTTTAGCATGTATGACATGGAATAATTGCAAATGTTATAGAATTCATTAATCTCTATAATAAGTTAAAGCCTGCTAATTCTAGGTAGTGCACGACTTAGGGTTAGACCAGATTTCCAATAGGATGCGATTGAGAAATCTACCTATGCAATGGACAAGCTATAGGGAGGTTACTCATGATGCCTAGAGATAGGGTTGTGAAACCTTCTGCATATGTAATTGAATTGCCATTGGGAAAATTTTTAATGCAATTCTAGTCGGATGTTAACTAGGAAGAGATTTCAGTTCGATAAGGCTAGGATTAGGATTCAATAGACTCGAGAGAGATATTGAATTAAATGGTGGAATCCCATAGTTAGGAAGGATATACAAATAACGAAGATGTATTACATGTTAACTCATTGGTGAAGCAAGTCTGATTTGTCTAATTGTGAAAGTTACACTTGGTTGTTAATTCATGTTATAATATAGCTTAGTTGTAATTTAGTTTGTTATTTTATTGTAAATCTTGATTTGATTCGATGCTAGATAATAATTAAGAGACGAGTAGTAGTACTTATCGACGGCCCCGAGGAATATGACCCTATAATCTAATCCTGTACTGCAATTGATAGGTGCACTTACCTAAAGTTAACCTAAATATAGGAAAGGATTATCGGACATTAAATTAGTAAACTTAGGTTACACCAAAGGGAAATTTTTTCTCATAAAATATCACATCTCTTGACACAAACACTTTTTTTCTTTCTAAATCATAGACCTTATACCCCTTTTGTCCATGAGGATAACCAATAAAAATGCAATGATAGGCTCTCCTTGAGAATTTATCATGTGTTTTATCATGATTATAGGCGTAGCAAAGTAAACCAAAAACCTTCAAGTGAGCATAATTAGGTTGTTTCTTGAAGAGTACCTTACAAGGACTTTTACCTTCAAGGATGGAGTTGGTATCATATTTATGAGATGTACTGCAGTTAAAACACATTCCCCCTAAAACATCAAGGGTAAATTTACCTGGAAACGCAAAGAGCGTACTACTTCATGAATATGGCAGTGCTTACGTTCTACTCTCCCATTTTTTTGTGGGGTAGTGACACAAGAAGTTTGGTAACCCATCCCTTAACCAACAAAGAAATCCCTCATCACTTTTGATACAAATTCACTCCCATTGTCACTTCTAACTACTTGTATAGAATGTTTGAATTGAGTTTGCACCAAATGACAAAACATAGTTAAAAATTCATAGACTTGAGATTTATTTCTTAAAAGATAAACCCAAGTACCCTTAGAATGATCATCAACAATAGTAAAAAAAAAATGAGCATTGCTAAGTGAAGGAATATAATAAGCCCCCCAAATGTCAATATGAATGGAGGGCAAAAGGTTCAATACTCCCATTAATGCTAACAGAAAAAGGTAACCTTGTTTGTTTAGATTTATGACAAACATCGTAAGCTTTTTGAAACAGTCAGAGGTCATAATGTTAGGAATTAATTTCAATCTTTTAAGTGAAGGGTAGTCTAAGTGCATGTGCCACAAAGTTGTGTTTGATTCAACAAGACTATAACTTCAATAGCATGACCTCCCTCTAATTGGTAAACACCATCCCAAAGTTTAGGCACTCCAATCAGTGTCCTTGTATGTAGGTCCTGGAAAACACAAAAGTCAGGAAAGAAAATAAGTTGTAACGCCTTAACTTAAAGACATTACAACCCACCATATGTTCTTCTCTTCATAAGAACACGCCAAGGCTATGAATTACTAAATCCACAAATTATATGAAAATATACATCACCAATAACTCACATAAAAGGTTACTTTAAAACATCATATATTAAAAAAATAATCTCTTTAAAAAAAACATAAGGTGATATTAACTAAAAACTACATATATATAAACCAAATAAAGCATAATAAACTAGTCTCATAAAATCTTCCAAAACTAATAACATACTCAAATGAAACTTCATATAATCTTTAAATCTTCTTTCCTATTTCCAGAACCCAAAATCTACTGGTCTTCAGTTAAAAAGTCAAGTCCACTATCGTCATCCCCATGATCAACATATATATGTCATACCCAGATAAGTCATAAACTATCTCATCTTCATTTGTACCTAGAACATAAAGGAATGAGATAAAACAACTAGTATGTCATACCACAAACCAATACGCATGAACATGCAATATACAAATTTCACATACAACCTAAAACTAATGCAGTAAACATAGGTTATTATCTATGATTAGTCAAGTAAACAACACAGTTTAGAATCATTTGCAATAAGTTCTAAACCCGGAGTAACTCATGACCTTGTGAAAATAGCCCTTTATACAACATACTTTTATATACATATAGTGATGTTGGGTACTATCCACACATCATTGCGTACCACAATTAAGCTGGCACGACTCCGAATTTACTAGAATCATTTATAGGTGCAATTCCACTCGGGACAACAACATACAAGGATAATCAGGTTGCCAGTGTTAGTATCACACTCTGCGTGATCTTTATTAATAGCAGCCAAGCACAGTAGCAAACTTTTTAATTATAAGCTAGATAATAATTAATTCAATTTACAATTCTAAACTTACACATGCATACAACAAGTAAGGTAAGGTTGTATAATTTCAAGGAACAAGACTCTACACTAGGGATGTAAATGGGGCAGGTTTGGGACAGGTCATTTAGAACCCGAACCCGACTTGATTATACAAAGGGTGTCCCGGAACCCGACCCGACTCGATTTTAGGGAACTTAATACTAGTAATTGTACATGTTGGGAAAAATAATTAAAAAAAAAAAGAAAAATCAATCAATTATCCTTACTCATGAGAGTAAGTAGACTTATTTATATCCTATCATGTGACTCAATACATGAAGAACAAAAGAATTGTACGAAAAACATCATTCAACTAATGAACAAGTAAATTCCTTAAACTAAAATTTTTTATTTTTTTAATTATATCGGGTCGGGTTACCCATCGGGTTATGAGTATGACCTAAAACACGACCCTAAACCTTATAGGGTTTGACCCTATATGGTTTTTAGCGGGGCGGGCAGGCGGTCAGGTACCCTATAACAACCCACCTGATTGCATCCCTACTTTAAACCCAAAAACCCTGATCATATAAACAAAATAGATTTCAATATATCTCTTTTATAGAATAAACCTAATTTCAAACATCATCTAAAACCCTTATCTCCAAAGAATAACAAATCCATACCTTTTCCTTGAATGAAACATAAAATCTTCTAAAGATCATATTTCCTTAACGATCTTATAAACCCTAGAATTCCATTTAATAAATCACATAAAACTCAACAAAGTTCAGCTCTATACTATCATAAGGATTAAGAATATACAAACTTACCTAAAAATGTGATCTTCAATCCTTCTTGATCACCAAATTCCATATCTACAAGCAAGATAGGGTTTTTCTTCAATTTCTCCTTCAAATCCAATTAGAAACTCTAAGAATTTGATGGTTTTCTTTTGAAATATAAAGGTGGAGAAGAGATCCACTCACCTTGATGTGGACTTCTCAAACTCCTATGGATGCTAAGAACAAAAATGGAAAGGATTTTTAGGTTTAGGGTTACTTAGAGACGAAACAAAGAATAGATTATAAAGAAATCTTGTGCAACCTTTTGTCTTCTATGCACAAATGCTGGTGGTTTTAACATATATGCCGGCAGCGTAAACCAAAGGCCAGCGGTGTAAATGTTAAGGCTGGAAGCTGTAAACCCCAGTTTTTCTAATAATCAAGTAAACTTCAGAAACCAGAAAGTGAAACCCTAAACCGGATTAGTTCAAGCTTTGTGAGAGAAACCTGGAAACTTAAGATCCTGCTTTCCTTCGATTTCATATCAAAAGAACTTTTATAAAATAATTTAATGTGAAATATTGTTTTGAAGTATATTTCAAACCATAGAAAGTTTTGATTTCGAAAAATTTTTTTATTATGGGCCTTCCCGAGCTCCATTATGGAAAAGCGAGCCCCGAAACTAGAAACTCGAAAAAATATTCTGGAACACTCTTTAGAACCGAAATTTTATAAGGATTTCAAAAATATAAGTTTTATAATTTTTCGGGTTATAAAAATTACAGTTATAGCCTTTTTCCCGTATTTTCTTTACTACTGGTAAAGTAGATGTCTTGTCTACTATTTATCACTATTCACAAGTATAACCTACTACACACACAATCCATACCCTAGTCTTACATCCTTATAATTACTCATTATATTTTCTTTTTCAAGAAATTTTTGTCTCTTAAATAAATTATTACCTCTAATACATTTTATTACATAAATTCCAATTTCAAACAAATTCAACTCTCCCTCTCTCTTTTTTTATGATGGTCAGCGACACCCTCCCAATTTGCCTCCAATATTGATTTATTTTATCTCTTTTTCATAAATAAAACAAACCCTAATTTCACTTAATATAAATAATCCTTAACTTTCTCTCTCCTTCACTTTATTCCATTTGTTCAAAAAATCACAAAACTCTCTCTTTCTCCCCTCCATTGCCGTGAGCTCCACTACTCCACCACACACACACACAAGCTTCATTTCTTCTTCATTTTTTCACTTAAACCAACTTTAGGTGATGATTCTTAAGCTTTCCTACCATTTAATCTTGTAATGGCAAGATTATTCATGTGTATTTTCATCTTAAATCCCCATGAGCATTTGCTAGGGATAAGAAAATGTTAATACATGAATACCAAGCCATCACAAGAGTAGATCTGGTGTTTGATGAGTTTTTGGTTGATATATTATTATGTTCATGCATGTAGGAGTAGAGATCTTGCATAAAAATATATGTTCATGTTCTTAAACTCCTTTTCATGCATTATAAGTAGTAGATCTAGCACTTAGACACTCATATTATACTTGACATTCATGTTCATATAGATATTTTGTGTTTTCATGCATTAATGCTCATGAAAATTTAGTCTTGTGTATATAAATATGGTAGTTAGTGGATCTTTATGTAGATAAGACAAAGAACTTAAAAAGGAAAAGTTTTTGTTGGAAATGTTCAAAAGAAAATTCGTATGACTTCAAAGCCATAGTTTGAAAACCCTTGTATCAACTTTAAAACTCATGTTTTATGTAAAAAATGACGAGTATAGGTAATATGTATCATTAAGTAGTGATTTTTATTAGTTGAAATGAGTTTGGTTGAGATTAATGTGTAAAACAACAAGTAGAATTAAGATGGAAAATCTTACGTTAGTAGTCAACTTGTAAAATTCGTAACTTTGGATGATGCCTATGGAAACACCTGTTATTCAAGCTCAAAATGAATGTTTTATGTATTAAATGAAGTCGTTAGGTAGTAGGTATAGTAAAGTCTTAAATTTTAATGCATTACACAGGTTTTTCCCAAAGGAATCATTCAAAAAGTGGATTTCTAAAAATTCGGATTTTTGAGTAAATCCTAATTGAAAACATATTTACAAAGTGTGAAATGTAAATTTTTATGTAGAAATGAAGGTCTTAGGATATATGTTATAAAGACTCAATTTCAACTAAGATAACTAGAAATTCTTAAGAATGAAATCCAAAACTCTAGTGTGATGTCAAAGTTAGAAAACTAGATTTTTCATAAGTAGTTGTTATTGTGGTCTTGCAAAATAAAAAGTTAGAAAATTTTCTTTTAGCAAAAATCTTGCATACATTGAACTCATCACATGTCATTCATGTTAGGAAATCATTCATATTGTATGTATACTTGAATTATCAAATAGATACATTTCAAACAATTACAAAACTATTTTCGGAAATGGAAATCGTTACTGATCAGATCTGATCCCTCTGTTCCATGACGTAATTTTTTCAAAACATAGAAATAATAGTAGAATTAGATAGATTTTTCGAAGTAGATAGAAATCGATATAAAATTTGCAAAATTCCAAGTTAAAATTACTAAGTTATGGTCATTTTGAGTCGGAACTTCCGCAAATAGAGAGAATTACGATTTTGATTAATTTTGATTTATAGCTTGGATTAGTTAAGTGATGAAATACTTATTAGGGTATTCTTCCTTGATAGGTGATCCCGAAACCGACGAATCCTTACCACTCGATTACTACTATTAAAAGATCAGCGAACCATAGCCGAGTGAGTATCACTTCGGATTTCAATTATTGGTTATGATTGTAATGATAGTTGCACTAGTTACTTAGAAAAGATAAAATGAATATGCATGATGGGGTTGAATGGGAATTATATATGTCTGATGTTGTTATGTGAAGTTGAATTTAAAGAATATCGAAGCCGGTGATTAATCATTGCTTGCATAGATGAGCTAGGATTGACTGTTTGCGAATATTGATTGGTCACCCGAAAGAATTGGTATAATTGATTATTCGGAATTGAAGATGAAATTGAACTAATTCATAACACGATGGGGATGGAGCATTAGCATTTGTTGGTTTTCCATGAGCTTAAACAGTGTAAAAGTTGGTTAATTGTGATCCATAAAATGAATTATTGAGTTGGTTAATTGTGATCCATAAAACAAATATATGAGTTGGTTGACCGTGAGCTTAAACGGTATCGTACTGCATCTGCTAACTCGGGATGGAGGGCGTAAGTCCATCCACATATGATTTCCGGATGGTCATATGTTTGTTGAATTCAGGTCTTTAGTGCATATCATTTGTTTGATTAATCACTTATTTGATTGATGTGTTATAATTGTGGCCATGGAAGTTTTCACTCACTAAGCTAGTATAGCTTACGCCCCTATAGTTTCTATTTGTTGCAGCATGAATTTATTTGGCTTAGACCAAGACAGGCTACAGCTCAGGTACAGGAGCTAGACGTTTCCTATAGAAGTTATATTCAGTTTGTTTAGACTTCTACAGGAAACCAAGAGACTCTGGATTACTGTAATGGACATTTAAATATTCTTTTGCGGGGGATTGCCCCTTAGACTTTTAACTTATTGTTTATGCGTTTTGATTTATTATCTAATACCGTTGAATGCCGAATTAAACTCCTTAACTTCATTGAATAGAGTATTCTATTGTCGTAAAGGGACGCCTTACATCTATACAAGACTCCCGAAAGACTTGGATAGTAATTTGAGAGTCTATAATGGCATGTGGTGGATTGTTACGTTTAGGATAGTCCTATGGGACGTGACAGCAGCTATTTATTCTTAAGTCATTTTTTCTGGAACTTGTACATTAGTATGTACACCAATGGTGTACATGATAAGGCCGGAAGCATTAATACCAAAGCTAGCAGCCTTCATGTTATGGATGCAAATTTTTGAAAACTCAACGCTGGCTCTACATGGGTAGAGCCACAGAACAAACCCCAACGGTGCTTGATCTTATACCGACAGCGTACTAGCTAGCTTACACTTGAAATTTCAATTTTCGTTACATGTCTGTCATGTGATCAAAACACAAATATATCTAGATTTTGACCATAAAACCTTCTTATTTCATATCAATTGACACTTTTTCCTTCTTTAAGACTTATTTGTTTGTATATTATAGCTCTCCCCTCCCTCCTAAAAAGAACTTTTTCCTCAAAAGTTACCTAAATGATTGAAAAGCTTGAGGTATTTTGTCCTCATCTCCTCTTCTAGTTCCCAGTAGCTTCTCTTTCTAAGTGATTTGTCCACTGGACCTTCACATACTTGATTGCCTGCCTTCTTAAAATCTTTTTTGTGTGTCTAAAATCCCCATTAGCTTTTCAACTGAAGATAGGTTCGGTTGTATTTCCAATGGTTCCAATGCTACTATCTCTACAGGATCTTTAACATACTTTTTCTTAGCATAGACACATGGAACACGTTATGCAACCCTTCAAAATTAGGTGGGAAAGCTAATATGTATGCCGCATCACCTATCTTTTCGAAGATTTCATAAGGTCTCACATACCTAGGATTTTACTTGCTTCTCAAGCCAAATCTGACAATGCCCTTGGTTGGTGATATCTTAAGCAGGACATGATCTCTCACTTGAAATTGTAAAGGTCTTCTTCGTTTATCAACATAGCTCTTTTGACGACTTTGAGCTATTTGTAACCTTTGTCTGATCATCCTAACTTTGTCAACAACATCCTGCACCAATTATGGTCCCAAATCTGTCTATCACCAACTTCATCCCAATGGATTGGTGATCTACACTTTCTACCATACAAAGCTTCATAAGGTGGCATCCTAATTGATGCTTGATAGCTGTTGTTGTAAGCAAACTCCACCATTAGCAAGTGCTCAACCCAACTATCGTTGAAATCTAGAACACATGCCCTTAACATATCTTCCAAAATCTGAATAGTTCTTTCAGATTGTCCATTTGTCTGGGGATGATAGGTAGTGCTAAAAACAACTTTGGTGCCCAAAGCTTGATGTAGACTTTTTTAGAATCTTTCAACAAATCTGGTATCCTTGTCTGACACAATGGTTACTGGTATTCCATGTAACCGCAAAATTTCCTTGATATATAATTTTGCTAATTGATCCAATTGGTACCTAGTTCTAATCGATATAAAGTGGGCTACTTTGTTAAGTCTGTCAACAATCACTCATACTGAATTAAACTTTTCTCTAGTTCTGGGTAGTATAGAAACAAGGTCCATGATGATGTGCTCCCACTTCCATTGCGGTATTGGCAAAGGCTTCAATTCACTTGTCGATCTTCTCTGCTCAATATTGATCAATTGATAAGCATAGCACTTGGAAACATACTCTGCTATCTCTTTCTTCATGTTATTCCACCAATACAACTTCTTCAAATCTTAATACATCTTGTTGTCTCCCGGGTAGATTGAATAACTTGAAGAATGTGCCTCTTTTAGTAATTCCTTTTTAAGATTTCCTTATTTTAGCACACATAACCTTCCTTTGTATCTCATCATACCTTCTCCATCAATATGAAATTCAGGTGCTCTGTCTATTTCCATTCTCCTTTTCACCTCTTGTATACTTGGATCATCAACTTGTGCAGCTTTGATCCTTTCCATAAGAGTAAGCTGAATCACCAAACTTGCTAGTCTTGGACCTACTTGACTAGTTACTATTTCCAATTCAGGATTTCTCATTTCATCTATCATACAACGTTCAGAAGTGATCAAAGTCGCTAAATTTTCAACTCGCTTTCTACTTAAGGCATCTGCCACAATATTTGCCTTTCCTGGATGGTATTGAATATCTACATCATAATCTTTAATAAGCTCCAAATTCTACTAATACGCTTTTTAATTTTAAACTTTATTTACAAGCACAAATTAACCAGCCAATAGAAACTAAGTGCGTATGTAGTAGAGATTACTGGTGAGACTAGGTTGAACCTTAAGGAGCTAATGGCTAATGGGTAGTTACTAGTATTTGAATTTTTCCTTAAGCTAAGCTATCAAAGATCAAATTTTAATTTAAGCTATTAGATTGTCATCTAGCTAAAAACTAAACTAATGAATTAAGTTGAACACTTCAAACCGAATGCTCTAGCAACATAAATGAGGGATCTAGGTTTAGAAGATCCTAAAAACAATTAGAAAACATGCACTTATATTTTCATTTGAATTGAATTGATGCCTCAAGTTGATATTGAAACTGATTACATGGGATTTAACCAAACTCACTAGAACTTGCCCACCTCTCAGAGTAGCAAAATTCTAATTATAGCATAAATCATCCTGCAAAGGCGATTTATCTATAATTATTAGATAAATAGTAATTCGCTCATACCGATTACTACTCTAGTTAAAATTACAAATCAAGCATCACCAAGTGACCCAAAATTATAACTTTAACTACATTAAGCAAATGAGTTCATGAATTTGATTAAAGACTTGCATATCTCCATGAAAAATTTCTTTCAAAAACCCAAGATATGCTTGTATAGATTTTTTATTCCCTCCCCGGGTATCTCTAATCATATCCATCTAATTAGTGTTGGACAATCACAAAAATCAAATAGACTACAAGCAACAATAGTTAAATTCCCAAATAATCAAATATCAATATCACAATAAGTCAAATGATCCAATTCATCAAATCCATCAATGCATATTCACAAATACATTAAGCATGGCATCTCAACCATATAATCAAGCAATAAACATAATAGACAGGGTTTGAAAACACCTCAAAAGAAATTTCATTCATTAAAATCTTCAAAACCATAAACCTAATGAATTAGACATTGCTTGATTGTATCAAAACCATAAAATCACCTCTACATGTTGCTAGAATAATAGGGTTTTAGTGCCATAAACTTGAATTAAACACACACATGTTTTTCTTGCTTGTTCTTTGTTGCCTAGGATTTCTATTCTCTTTAATCTCCCTCTTCAAAATTAACAAATGAGAGTATTTATTGTAACATACAGAAAAATAAGATAAAATGAAGATAAATGGATCATGATATATATATAAGCTTATATCAAATCCACAAAACAAGTTAAGTTTGGTTAATTTTGTTTTGGAAAGAATTGTGAAATTTTGGAACTTCTGTAATTTTTAACAAATGCAACGCCAGCATTTAGAAGGGGAACGCCACTGTGTAGAGGCGGCATAGGTTGTGTATAGTACCGAATTCTTAAATGCTAGAGATTGAACATCGGAGTGTGTGTGTGTTTTTGCCGGTGTTGAAGCTGACCATAATGCTTTTGTCTAACGTCGGAGTCAAACACTACTGACATTGCCTTAGGTTTTGCCGGCATTTGAGGTTCGGAATGACGCGGAGGATTTTCGTTGCACGTCGAACGCCGTCTCCTAAGGATAGTGTAGGAATTTAATTTTTCGGTGTAGGAGTGAAATTCTATAAATATGCGAGCATGAGCAACAATTATACGATAGACGTTTCTCCTTCATTTTCTTTCTTCCTTTGAGCGTGTAGGATCTATTCTTGATATCTAAGTGTTAAGGCTTCATCTTAAGGCGAGTTTGATCAAATGTGAGTGATCCTAATCCATCTACAACATGTTTTCTTGGATTTATGCATGACCTCTTAGGGTTTTATGGATGTTCTTGAAGGGAAACATGGGAAAGCTTTAGATCTCGGGTTTAATACGATCTTATTGGATGAGGAGTGGGTTTTGTGGTCTGATCAAGTAAGTACAATGTTCTCTTACATGTTTTATACGAATTTTATGCAAGTTCTTAGGACTTTGTGGTTGTTTGCATGAAGGAAACCCTAGCTTTGGGTGAGATATGAATTGGTGGATGTAGGTTAGGTTCTTGATGATCTAAATCGGTAAGTTGTATCTCCTCTACGATGGTTTTTATCAATGTATGATTAGATGATCCTTATACGTTCTTTGCGTTATGTAATAAAGGGTTTGTGGAGAAATATTCGATAATTTGTGGAGTTTGTAGAGTTTATCGTTGTTCTTGAGGATTTTGTGGAGTTTGATCGGAGTATACGGTGCGAATGTTGGAGTTTCCTTGTCAGGTTAGAGTTTTTAGAGAAGTCATGTCTGTTAGGATATATTGATAATGTGTTTATATCTGTTGATGTATGTATATATGTTGTAACATGATATTTGGAGTTTGTGGAATTGTTGTTGGTGTTGATATAGGAGTTTTTGGAGTTTTGGTTGTCTTTGTTGTTGTTGATATTGGATTTGAGAATTTGAGTTGTATTGTTGAATTTGAGAAAAGTACGATCAATCTCTGCTTGTTGTTTTTGCTTATAAGTTTAGTATTGCTTAATTGGTTGTAGAAACAGAACTTCATAATAAACCTAATTCTATTCAACTTAATAATTGTCTACTTGGTTATGCTTAGCTTTGACCAGTAAAGACCTGACAGACAGTGATACTGGTGAGACATACTGATGATCTTAGTGTGAGGTTGTCCCTAGTGGACTCATGCTTTGATATGATTCCGGTAGAATTAAGGAAAAAGAGGATGTTTGAAGAGTACCCACTCATCCATATATGTATATAATTATTTTATTTTCAAAGAGTTGGTTGTTTTTAAAGAGGAGTCTGAGTTACTTCGAGTTCGGGACTAGAGTATACATAGTTCTGAAATGTGTTGATTTGCTGACTATAAAAGATAACAAACTAATTGCTTGCATTAGACTAAGTGCATTTGTATATAATATATATATATACCTGTTGCATGTGTATTTGCATTTGCTTTTAAGGATTGGAGTTATTGTACTGGGCTTCGAAGCTCACTTTTCAAATTTTTCACGTATAGGTGATGAAGACATTGTATATAATCTTTCGGGTTATGATATGATCTTTGATCAGGGGGATGGCGATAGTGAACCTGACTATCTAACTGAGAGTTAGACTTGTTAATTATAGGTTCATGGAAGAAAAGAAGTATCTAGATATGTTGAAAACTTGATTTTAATGTATTTTGCTTATGATTATGTTATGAACAGTTATTATATCCTTTGTCGTTGGAAGACTAAGTTGTAAATGAAGGATTTCTCTTGTAGACATTTTCAGTTTTATGTTGGATTGTTGGTTATGCCAATTAGGATGTTTGTATGTTAAACAGGAATGTTATAAAGTATATTTGTGTTTCCAAGTTATATAGGTTGTGTTGAGTATCTTATGAGATACCCTATATATGCGTTTACAGGTGATATTTATATATTTGTGGATATTAGAGCCTTAATGTGGCCTATTCAAGAGAGGACACGTAGCAGGTTGTAATACCTTTTTAGGGTGTTGCATTTATACTAAAGAGCAATTTAGGATATACATTGGCAAATTTGCATTGGACACCAACGTAGATTTCTTACCTTCCAACCTTCATTGTGGAATTAAATTTTTGAGAGCATTAGAGAGTTTAGCCAGCTCAAGGCCAGCAGCATAGAAGTTCCAGTAGCCAGCGTACATTATAAAATGGCGACGTTCTATTTCGATACTGGCTGTGTCGGAGCCGGTGTTAAAATTTTTGAATGTAGGGTCATTTAAAATTGGCGACGTAAATCTCATAATTGCCGACATACGTTGTAAAAATTGAAGGCTGATGTTAATCTATGTGAAGGTTGGTGACATTGTGTGTCACGCCTCAAAGGGTACCATAAACGTGGCAGTCCGCCACATATGGTATTAAAACTTAAGAATGACTTCCCGAAGTCATGCGAAAGTTTTCAACACCATATGTAAGGCATCTATCACAACAATAGGAGACACCGGTGGGATATATAGTTTGAGATAGTAAATACAGCAATACAAGAATCTAAATAAACATCAAATTTATCATTAAGAGAATGTAATCCTTACATCATCTTAGGGGTTTTTCCCTATAATTCTTCAAACAATCATAATAACAACTTAATCTTTCTCACAACCAAATAATACTAACACCAAAAGATATTAAAGGATAATTAACCTAAGATCTTCAGGAGATTTCCAGAAGCTCCTTAAATCATAATTCCACTCGGGTATATGTAGTCCTCGATCATGAAAGATATAGTCCTGTTACAACAAATGTCTATCGGAGTTTAAGCATAACTAGCTTAATGAGAATATTCCTAAATCAACGTATTTGTATAGATAATTTCAATCAAGTTATTAAACAAGCATATGAATACATCAAGCAAGTGATCAAGCAATACATATGATCTACCAGAAATCATATGTTTGAATGGATTTACCCCTCCATTCAGGGTTAGGTGTTCCAGGCTCTTTAAAACCCAACTTAAAATCCAACTCATGTAGTTTATTTTAGGCTCTTATTAGCCCATCACAAAATAGTTCTTTCTAGCTCCTATCGCCCATCTCAAAATAGTTCTTTCAGGCTCCTATCGCCCATCTTGCAGATTTCTGGCTACTGCACACCTGGCTACTAAACTCTTGTCCCATCGAGAATAGCAGCTCATGCAATGAAACTAACTACGTGATATGCATGAATCGATTAATATAATTCGCAGTATATGTTTATAGTAATTTAAAGTAATCACAGAATTTTGCACACACTTCAACAGAATAACAGTAACACATAAGTAAATTAACAACGACTCATGCCTCGGTATGCTAAACATTCTTTCAACCAGTATTATCATACATAATTCATTTTCATCTTTTCCTATTTCTAGTACCTCTAGCTACAGGCACAACCAAGTACAAAAAAGGTAGGAAATAAACTCATATGGTCATGAGGATCTATCTTTCTTACGGATGAACCGATCGGTAAATCCACTAATCAAAATAATTCTCTGGATATGAATACTCCTCCTCGGGATTACCTAATCAAGAAGAATACCCATAACGAGTATTTCTTATTGACTCTATGGTACTTATCAAAACCTATATCATAAGATCGTCAAATCCGCATAGAAGGTAATTCCAACTTAAAATGGCCATAACTTGGTCATTTTAACTTGGAATTGCGCTTAAATATATCGTTTTCTACCTAATCGAAAAGATCTATTCATTTCTAAGGTTATTTTTGTCATAAAAAGCCATTTGAGTTGGAAAATACTACGTTACAGAATAGTTACGAATTTATAGTTTACAAAATATGATTTTTCCAAACTTCTCTTTACTCAAAAAAATCCTTGAACAAAGTAAATGTATATATTTATAATTGAAAAATCCTTTGAACATATATTTATACTCATATTGTATACATCATTTTTGTAGTGTTGTCTCAATATTGATATTTCATAAACAATTTGTCTTTAAGGATTTAAAAGACAAGACTTTTGAAAATTTCTTTTTTTTGAATTGTTAGAAGGAAAACAAAAATGTATTTGAGTTATTATGAGTAAATGTTTTATTATTTATTTTTCTTACTTTTCAAAAGTAAATTTATTTTCAAAAATTTTGGTTCTTTAAGTTATCTACCAACTTTATTTCTAGGGATTGAAAATAAGCTTTTCAAAATATTCTTTAAGTTTCAAATATTTGAAGTTGTGTTAAATATATGTATTCTTTATATTTTTATATTATTTCTCTTCTTTAGAAAATAGATATACCTTTAAAATTTTATTTTTGGAAATTTTTATTTTCTAAGTTGGTTTTCAAAATAATGAGTTGATTTATCTTGGTTTGAAAAACTTGTTTTATTCTTAATATTTGTTAAATAGTAGAATAATTCTCTTAGACAAGTTTATGAGAAAAGCTTTCTAAATAGAGAATCGTTAACATTAGACTTAGCACTATTTCATTTTAATTTTGAAAAGAGAATAACAATTATAAAATTGAAGTTTTGAAGATGCTTTTATAGTATGTGATTTTCAAAGTCTAAAATGAACCTATTAAAAGATTTAGTTGAGTTCAAATCTTTAGTTCAAGACTAAAAATTCTTATCTTGATGGAATATTTAGCTTTTAAAAGAAATGAGTTCCTTTTATTATTTTGAATAAACTTTCATTATTAATTCTTCTAGAATTTATGATTAGCTCATCCTTTGAAAAGAGTTTAAACAAAACTAAGACCTTTTTATTGAAATTTCCTTTTGTCAAGAAATGTTGTTTACTTTTCTTTATTTAAGAAAGAATCCATTTTTACTTTTATCTAAGACAACAACATTCTTAATCATGCATAAATATGATTATGTAGCAATGTAAAATTAAAGATAATGCATAATAAAAAGAAATACTTGTAAGTAAATAAACATAATAAAATAGTCAAGCACTGGGAACCTTAGCTTCATCAAGGTATCCCGATCATGTATTGGGAGCCTTAGCTTAATCAAGGCAACCCGGGACTAAGAATGGACTAGTCCCAAAAGAAAAGAAAAGAAAAGAAAATTGTTTTGACTTGATATGGACAAGTCTAAGACTAGAAAGACTAGTCTTCATAAATTGCATAAAACAAGTAAATAAATAAATTGCAAGACTTGAAAATAAATAAATAACAAATGAGCTTATATGCTCTAAATAAATATATATACATAGTATACATAATATTATATAGGTTAGATTAAAGCAAAAATAATAACAATAATAACAACAACATAATAACATAATGTAAAATAGGAACATGAACAAAAACAAAACATGAACATATTGTTGCTTCTTTAACTCATATGAGTCTTAAGAAACATACACTAAGCTTATGCTAAGTTGTATGAAAATGATAAAGAAATGTAAGTATGATTTTTATCTAAGTTTAAGGGACGATTTTAAAAGAGATGAATGGGTTTTTGTTTGATACTTTTCTTCTTGAAGTGTAGTGAATGGTAGAGAGTATTTTGAGAGAGATTTGTTGGAGAGAGCTTTTGAGAGAGTATTTTAGTAGAGTTTTGTTATGTAAAATGGATGTGTGAAAGAATGAAGGAGGAAGGTGGTATTTATAGAATTTTTGGAGTGATTTATTGATGTAATAAAATAATTGAAAAGAAAAATAATATAGAGGAGGGAAAGAGATGGCCGGCACAATTTGGAGAGAGAGAGGGGTGTAAGCCCCGGAAAATTTCAGTAAATAATTTCAAGATGAACTTCGAAAATAAACCCTAAAAATCACTCCAAATTAAAATCAAATTTCAACTGGTCCTAAATCACGAATGAATTCGGAAACTTCTTAATCTTGAGAAAATGAAAATCCTTAAAAACAATATAAGAACTCAACATACTTCAATTCCAAAACCACTACGTACAAAAAATTCCATATTAACTCTGACTTATAAAATCAGGTAATATAGAACGTAAAAACAAATTATTAAAAAAAATAACTATTAACTTTCGGAAATGAAACCCAATTCAAGAATTCCGAAAATGTTAAAGATATTAAATACTTACAAAAATAAAATGTAAAATAAATTTCTCAAATTAAATATGTTGTATAAACATAAAGTATCGGTTTCCAAATTGGCAAAGATTGAAACCGGAAATTCACCCGAAAACCCTAAGTGGGATACAATAACTTAAGTCCGGTAATCTAGCGCCCCTAACCCTAGAGGCCGAGATGTAGTTTAAATATATAGAATAGCTTGTAGTAATATAAGTTTATTTAAAAATATCAGATTGGTAAATTTTTGACCTATTTCGAACCCGTTTGGATACCTACTTCGAAAAGCGTGTCCCGAGGCTCAAGATATCGGAAATACACCAATAGTACCCTTAGACTCGTAATTTCATAAGGTTTCCAGATATATCAGTTATATGATTTTTCGGGTTATAAAAGTTACAGTTATAACCTTTTTATCGTATTTCATTACTACCGATAATTAATTAGTCTTTTGCACTATTCATTTTTATTTCATTAAAAAATTTTATTATTCTTATAAAGCTTTATATTATTAGATAAATATTTTATATCTTATAGAAAATTTTGTTTTTCTAAAATATAGTTAGTTCGGGCTTTTACGGGATCAGATTCTGTTTAAGACCCGATACTAAAAATAAAATAAATTAATTTGATAAGTGAAAAATATTTGAAAAATATTTTTATTTTCATAAAATAATTTTTTAGAATTTTTTCGGTTATAAAAATATCAATTATAGTCCCTATTCGCGTATTTTGATCATATCGGTAGTATATTTGTTAAAATAGTAAAATAATTCAAATAATTATTTAATTTTAATTATGAAAAATCTACTACAAATATTTGGAATAAATTTTTTAATTTTATTTAATTTTATTTTATTAAGAAAGTACTCTTATAACCCATATTTTCAAGTACACCTTACAATATCACTTCCTTTTCACTTCAATCTTTTACACTTTATTAATCACTTCATGGCAATTTTTCTTTCTTTGGCTGCCATTGTCCTTTAATTACTCCTATTTTGACTAAAATAAATAAATTCTACTCCTTCTTAAAGAAGCCACACATACACATTTATTACACAAATTAATTTCAAGTCAAAATTCAACAAAACTCTCTCTCTCTCTCTCTCTCTCAATTCACGTGAATTCCCTCCCCCAAAATTCTGCCTTGTTTTATTTTTTTCTCTTCTTTCATTTATTAATACACTCATTTTCTCTCTCTCTTTCATTTACTCCATTTACCCTCTTTCATTCCTTAGCTTTTTCTCTCTTTTCTTCTTCATTTTGTTCTTGTTTCCTCAAGAACACAAGCTGCCCCCAATTCTTTTATTAGCTCCCACCCATATTTCTTGAAAATTTTTAAGCAAATCTTCTTCTCAAAGCTTCCATAGGTGATATAGGTAAAGTGTAATGGGAGTTTCATGCATCAAATGACCTTCCATAAGCTTAAAAGCTTAGGATGATGATGCCAAAAATGAAACACTTCTCTTCTCCATTATTATTATCTTGTATCATTATTATTTTCTTGTTTAAAGTTGTTATATTTTGTAGATCTAACTTTTTGTAGCTTTGATTTTTGTTTATGCCATAGATCTTGCTATTTAAGTTATTATTTTTGTTATTTCTTATGATTTATGCATATGTCCATTCACATGTGTTCATGCATTATAACTAGTTAGAAGACTAGATCTAGTGTTTTGGAGTCATAAATGCATTAGACTTTTGTTTTATGTTCATAACAACTTGTAGTGGCATGATGATAGTAGGAATGTTTTAAAAACTCAAGATCTATTTTATTTTCAACAAAAATCATTTTTGAAAATTCGGATGAAAATGGAACATATTTAGAAAAGTGTTTTTCAACTTCAAAATGTGTATTTTTCATTTAAAATGAAGGGCTTAGGGTATAGATAACATAAATGAAAGATTTTGATGAGTAAAGTTTAGATCTATAAGTTTATAGTGCATTATCATGGGTTTCTTTAGATTTATGTTCATATTAAATATAGATCTTGTTTTGAACTTAAACAAAAATTGTGAAATTCGTATTTTGGCAAGACACCCTATTTAAAAACCACTTTCCAAGTGTCAAAATGTAATTTTTACTTAAGATAATGAAGGCTTAATATATGTATATCATCAAGACTTCTTTTTACAAGAATCAAAGTGATTTTCAAAAGTTATTTTCAAAATAAAAATTCTATTTTCGGATTTTGGCCAAGGCATATTTTAAAAACATGTTTTCCAACTCAAAAATGAAGTTTTTATTTAAGAAATGAAAGGCACTTAAGATATGATATGTAAGGAATGGATTTTCATAAGCTTAGATAGATTTTATCAAAAGATATGACCAAAAATAAATTTTGTAAATTCGGATCCCAACCAAGACCAATTTTAAAACCCATTATCAACTCCAAAACTCATGTTTTATGTGAAAAATGAAGTATATAGGTAATAGGTATCATTAAGTAGTGATTTTTTCAAGTTAAATGAGTTTTGATGAGATTAAGGTGTAAAACAAGAAGTAGAATCAAGATGGAAAATTTGAGTTAGTAGTCAATTTGTAAAATTCGTAATTTGGATGATGCCATGAAAACACCTATTATCCAAGTTCAAAATAAAAGTTTTATGTTTAAATGAAGTCCTTAGTAGTGGAATAAAAGTCTTAAATTTTAATGCATTAAACAAGTTTTCCCAAAGGAATCATTCAAAAAGTGGATTTTCTAAAATTCGGATTTTTGAGTAAATCCTATTTGAAAACATATTTGCAAAGTGTAAAATGCAAATTTTTGTAAAAATGAAGTCCTTAGTGGTTATGTATGGTTGAGCCCTAATTTTCTAAGTATCAAATGATTTTTACTTAAGGAATCACTCAAACTAATTTTTAAAATTGGATTTTGGAATCAACCCTACTTGAAAACATGTTTACAATGTAAAATGGAAATTTTTATGTAGAAATGAAGGTCATAAGTAATATATAATGAAGACTCAATTTTAACAAAATAATTATAATTTTCTTAAGTAAAAATCCAAAACAAATGGAAATGATCAAAGTTAGAAAATTAGATTTTCATAAGTAGTTGTATTATGGTCTTGCAAATAAAAAGTTATAAAATTTCCTTTTAGCAAAATCATCAAGATCATACATACATTAAGCTCATCTCATGTCATTCATGTTAGGAAATCACTCATATTGCATGTATAGCTAATTTATATAGTAGGAACATTACAAACATTTACAAAACTATTTTTCGGAAATTGAAACCTTTACTGATCAGATCTGATCCTCTATTCGAGACCTAAATGTTTTCAAAACTTAAAATAATATTAGAATTAGATAGATCTTTCAAGTAGATAGAAATCGATATATAATTTGCGAATTCCGAGTTAAAATGACCAAGTTATGGCCGTTTTAAGTTGGAATTTCCGCTTAGGACGAGAATTGCGAATTTGATAGTTTGTATAAGATCGTTTGGATTAGTTTGAGTTGAAATACTTATTAGAGTATTTCTTCCTTTTTAGGTGATCCCGAAATCGATGATTCCCTACCACCGAATTACTATTACTAAAAGACCGGTGATCCAATGGCTGAGTGAGTTTTCTCCTTATTTTGTTACCTTGTTTGTGCTTGTAGCTAGTTGCATTAGAATTATAGGAACAAGATAAAAATCGATATGAATGGGGATGAGGATATATGATGAGACTGTGATGAATGTATGCCAAAGAATACTAAAGCATATCGAAACCACGATTTGATTGGATAACTGCACTGTTTATATTATTTCTGTTATATGTATGATATTGGTTGGTCACTCTAAAGAATGTATGAATATTTGACCTAAGCAAAAATCAAATTGGTCATGCATCGCATCTGACATATTGCATTTGGTAGCATGCTACTCCTACGCAGGTTGATCGGTATAGTCCGATGACTCGTTGGGATAACGAGACCGGTATCAGTTCTCATTCATGGGAACTAAGGCGCATCGGGGATGCATTCCATGTGTGAGCCTAGCCGAGGCGAGTGATATGAGCTGAGGGCTTGGGGACTAGCAGCGATCGTGTAAACTTCAATACCATCCATAACCTAAGATACGGAGGGTGTAAATCCGTTCTGTGTGTGGGTTTCGGACACTCATACATAATTGTTTGCTCACGTGTTTGTTCATGCATAGCATATGATTGATTATAACTTGCTTGTTATGGTACGAAATTAAGGGAATTCTCACTAAGATAGTGTAGCTTATACCCTAATAGATGTTTGAATGAACAGGTTATCGCAAGAATGCAAAGTGGGGACTGAGATGGTTAGAGCCGAGAATGATTTCGGAATTCCGATAGGAAATAAGGATGCTTGAAGTGATTAGCTAGAATTTATGTCTTCCCTTGTAATAGTTTTATGTATTGGAATCTTTGATGAATGTAATTGAAGTATAATGTTTTTTATTTGGAGTATAGTAAATTGAAATTCCTTTACATTGTTACTCAAGTTATATCAACATAAAATGTATCATTCCGATGTGTCTCCTCCATGTGTTAGACGCCTTGTATATAGTATGAAGCCTTCGCGTGACTGAGGTAGTCATTCTTAGGCTTTAATATTGTGTACGGCGGACTGCCACGTTTAGGGTACCCTTCGGGGCATGACATGGGGTATTTTGTCTGTTTTGTAATTTTTTTGTAAATAAAAGAAATAATGTGTAAGGTTTTATGTGAATAAAGTTGTATTGGTAATGTAAAAAGTAAGAAAATAGCTATGTAGGTAGTAAGAAATAGGTGTAAGAAAAAGTAGAGATAGTGTAATAGTAATGAATAGTAGGAATAGTACTATGAATAGTAGACTAGACATATAAAATACCGGTTGTACGCGTAAATGGGTTATTCTGTTATTTTTAGTTACCGAAAAATTCTAAAACTAATATTTTTGAAATCCTTGTTTAATTACGAGTCTTTGGTGTTGTTGGAATATTTTTAATATTCCGAGCTCCGGAACACGCTTTTCGAGAACTGATCCTGTTTGAGTCCGAAGGACACTCAAAATTCGCTAATATGATATTTTTATGTTATCCTATATTATTACGAACTATTTTAAGCCATTAACTTAGTTTCGTTTTCTAGGGTTTGAAAACGCGGGATTGCTAGAGTTGAAATTGTTTCATTGTCTTGGTCTTTGTTGACTTTCGAAGTTCCAGTTTGACTAGGGTTAAGGTTTAATCCATCTTTATCCTAGAAATTAAGAGGTTTAACTCAGGGATCGGATAGACGGATCTTTTCATATTTGGATTTTCAAATCGAACGATTATTGAACTTTCTATTTTTGTTTTTGAATATTCTCTTATGAAATTCCGTGATCGAAATTGTTTAAGGTTCGGTTTTAACTTGGTTAAACTTTAGGGTTTTGATTTGGTATTCCAAAACCATCCTTAAAAAAAATTCGGGGCTTACATTATGGTTGGCTCTAATGTTTTCGATTATGAGGACATGCTACATTGGCTCAACGTCCACGGTATTGAATTCAATATTGCTTGTGTATAGATAAAAAAATGAAAGCTATTGAATTTTGTCTTGTAGGCCTGCTGTATTTGTTTAGATTTGCCCGTGTTGATGTTGATGTTGAAGTAAGTTAGCGGCTTACATATTGCATTGGCTGACCTACTATGAATTAATCTCTAAGTTTGCTCAAAACTTCTCCCAATTACTTGTAGTTTATATATAAGTCCTTCATGATCTAAAATATCACAATAAACACATAGTTAAGTACTAATTCCTTAAGATTTCAATAAAGTCAATAATGATTAAGTCCGATTTAATCAATGAAAAATGAGTATATTATGACTTTATCAAAAGGTCATAGAACAATTTAAATCGTTGGTTATTTTGGAGATTGAAAGGAGGTTATATTTGAAATTAGGCGCATATAACATATTTTTAAGGTTGATATTTGGCGTTAGGTGAGCATTACCAATGTGTGACACAAGAAGGATAGAGCCATTTGGTATTTTAACATGTGGCTGTGAGGAAATGAGTCTAATATCATTAAGCAAATTCTTATCACCTACCATATGATCAATGCAAATGCACCACTATCTATTATAGATGAATTTCACATCAATATGCATTTGCCAGCAAAATTTGGTAATGCTTCATTACTAGGTATCGAGATGTTGTCACTTGTTGGTCCAAGGATCCTTGACATATTCAATGGCTAAAAAGGTTAGGTCTTTTGCCTAAGCTTTGATACCATGAGAAATATGTAATATTATTTGGCAAAATCCACCATATATCATTGAATCAGAGGAGAAGAATTTAACATAATATAATACAAGACAAAACGAAGTTAGAAAAGATGACAAAATAAGCTCCTATAATTAATCTATGACAATAATACTTTTATAAAATGAGCTTTGACATAAGAAAGAAACATGACTATATTACAAGAAAGGAATAATTATATTATAGGAAAGAAATATGTACATCAATATCATAGAGATCTCTAATAGAGTACCCATGCTACTAAAAATGATCCTTGTGTAGTATTGTTCTTGAGTGGAATTGCACTTAAAAATGATATAGGCAGGCCTAGATGGTTTTGATGCTATAGCTATTAGTGAATACCCTTCCATTATATGTGTATATATATATATACCTATGTGTGAATCGGGGTACTGAGTTATCCCTTTTATGGTTGTTAGATTAAACTACTCAAATAATTAAATGACTTTGTATTGCATGTAAGTTTGTAATAGATTATTCTTATACATGTAAGTGTTAGTATATTGTACTGGACTTGAATTCATCCCTCTCTTTTTAGGTACAAGCTATGCTCCCATAGCTTTTGATTTGTTTAACTATGATATCATAGTTGAGTATAGGGAGGGATGGTTATGAGAACTACGCTATTGATATGTAGTTCATAAACTTTGTATTGGAGATAGAGACTCGTAGTTGTGTTTGTTCCATGTAGTCCCTTTTGCTTAGTGTGCTTTAATTGTCGATATAGATCCTAATGTTAATTGCATAAAATGTTTAGTGGACTCTATAAGCCATATAGTAGATATTATATGTGTATGGTATTATTGCAGCTCTTGAGTTAAGGAGGGAGTTCTATGTGAATATGTCTGTATTTGGATTATCTTTTTAAAGTGTGATATGGAGTTATTTATTATGTATTTATGTCACGCCCCAAAGGGTAACCTAAACGTGGCAGTCCGCCGTACACAATATTACAGCCTAAGAATGATCACCTCAGTCATGCGAAGGCTTTCATACTATGTACAAGGCGTCTAACACACAAAGGTGACACATCGGAATGATACATTTTACGTTGATACAATTGAGTAACAATTTAAAGGAAATACAAATTTACTAAACTTTAGATACAAATCACTACACTTCATATACGAATCACTACACTTCGAAATACAAATCATTCAACTCCAATTACATTTATCCACAGACTTCCCTACATAAACTATTACAAGACAAATCATAAAACTAGCAGATAACTTCAAACATTCGTATTCCTTGCCGAAATCCCAAAGTCATTCCCGGCTCCAACCAATTCGGTCCCACCTTGCATTCTTGAGATAACCTGTTCATTTAAACAACTATTGGGGTATAAGCTACACTAGCTTAGTGAGAATTCCCTTAATTCCGTACCATAACAAACAAGTTATAATCAGTCATATGCTATGCATGAACAAACACGTGAGCAAGCAATTATGCATGGGATCCGGAACCCACACACAGAACGGATTTACGCCCTCCGTATCTTGGGTTAGGAATGGTATTGAGTCTACACGACCGCATCTAGTCCCCAAGCCCTGCTCTTAGCATTCGACTCGGCTAGGCTCATCCAAGAATGCATCCACATGCGCCTTAGTACCCCTGAATGAGCTCTGCACCGGGTTCGTTATCCAAACGAGTCATCCACGGACCATACGATCGACCTGCATAGGAGTAGCATGCTACCAAATGCAATATGTCCGATGCGATGCATGACAATTTAATTTTTGCTTAGGTCAAAATATTTATACATTCTTTAGAGTGACCAACCAATATCACACATATAACAGAAATAATATGAACGATGCAGTTATCCAATCAAATCGTGGTTTCGATATGCTTTAGTATTCTTTGGCATACATTCATCACAGTCTCATCATATATCCCATCCCCATTCATATCGATTTTTATCTTGTTCCTATAATTCTAATGCAACTAACTACAAGCAAATCAAGGTAACAAAACAAGGAGAAAACTCACTCGGCCATTGGATCACCGGTCTTCTAGTAATAATAATCGGTGGCAGGGAATCGTCGATTCGGATCACCTAAAAAGGAAGAAATACTCTAATAAGTATTTCAACTCAAACTAATCCAAACGATTTATACGAACTATCAAATTCGTAATTCCGTCCTAAGCGGGAATTCCAACTTAAAACGGCCATAACTTGGTCATTTTAACTCGGAATCTCGCAAATTATATATCGATTTCGATCTACTTCGAAAGATCTATCTAATTCTAATATTATTTTCAAGTTTTGAAAACTTTGAAGCTTCGAAAAGTTCAGATCAGATTAGGGCAGCAACAATTTCAACTTCCGAAATAGTTTTGTAAATGTTTGTAATTTCCTATATAAATTATATACATGCAATATGAGTGATTTCCTAACATGAATGGCATGAAATGAGTTTCATGTATGCATGGTCTTGATGATTTTTGGTAAAAGAAAATTTTGGAACTCTTTATTTTGCAAGACTTCAACTATAACTACTTTTTGAAAAATCTAGTTTTCTAACTTTGATCATTTCCATTTGTTTTGGATTTATTACTTAAGAAAATATAATTATTTTTGTCAAAATTGAGTCTTCATTATATATATTACTTATGACCTTCATTTCTACATAAAAATTTCCATTTTACACTTTGTAAATATGTTTTCCAATATGATTTACTCAAAAATCCGAATTTTAGAAAATCCACTTTTTGAATGATTCATTTGGGGAAAACTTGTTTAAAGCATTAAAATTTAAGGCTTTACTATATCAATTACCTAAGGACTTCATTTAACACATAAAACTTGCAATTTGAGCTCAAATACTAAGTGATTACTTATGCATCATCTCAAATTACGAATTTGACAATTGATCACTAACTCAAAATTTTTCATTTTAATTCCATTACTTGTTTAACACCTTACTCATGCCTAAACTCATTTTAACTTGTAAAAATCATTGCTTAATGATATCTATTACCTATATACTTCATTTTTCACATAAAACATGAGTTTTGGAGTTGATACATGGGTTCTAAAAATTGGTCTTGGTTGGGATCCGAATTTACAAAATTCATTTTTGGTTATATCTTTTGATAAAATCTATCTAAGCTCATGAAAATCCATTCCTTACATATCATATCTTATGAGCCTTTCATTTCTTAAATAAAAACTTCATTTTTGAGTTGGAAAACATGTTTTTAAAATAGGCCTTGGCCAAAATCCGAAAATGAATTTTTATTTGAAAATAACTTTTGAAAATCACATTAGATTCTTGTAAAAAGAAGTCTTGATGATATTCATATATTAAGCCTTCATTTTCTTAAGAAAAAATTACATTTTGACACTTGGAAAGTGGTTTTTAAATATTGGTCTTGCCAAAATACGAATTTCACAAATTTTGTTCAAGTTCAAATCTAAGATCTACACATAATATGAACATACACCTAGATGAAACCCATGAAAACAAACTTTAAACTCATAGATCTAAACTTTGCTCATCAAAATTACTCATTTATGTTATCTATACCCTAAGCCCTTCATTTTAAATGAAAAATACACATTTTGAAGTTGAAAAACCACTTTTCTAACTATGGTTCCATTTTCATCCGAATTTTCAAAATTGATTTTTGTTGAAACAAAATAGATCTTGGGTTTCCTACAACTTTCCTACCATCATCAAGCTATAGCAAGTTGTTCATGAACATAAAAAAAATCTAATGCATCTATGAACTCAAAACTTTAGATCTAGTTTTCTAAACTAGTTTTACATGCATGAATCACTAAGATAGACATGTAGATGCTAGATCTATGCATAAATCATAAGGAATAACAAAAAAACAACTTAAATACAAGATCTATGGCATAAACAAAATCAAAGCTATAAAAATTAGATCTACAATATATATCAACTTTAAACAAGAAAATAATTGAAATACAAGATAATAAAAGTGAGAAGAGAGTTTTCATTTTTGGCATCATCATCCTAAGCTTTTAAGCTTATGGAAGGTCATTTGATGCATGAAACCTTCATTACACTTTACCTATATCACCTATGGAGGCTTTGAGATGAAGATTTGCTTAAAAATCTTCAAGAATATGCATGGAGCTCAAGATGGAATGGGGGCAGCTTGGTTCTTAAGAACAAGAGCAAAAGAAGAGAAAAGAGAGGAAAAAGAGAGAGAAAAGTTAAAGAATGAAAGAGGGAAAGTGAGTAAATGAAGGAGAGAGAGAAAATGAGTGTTTTAATGAATAAATGAGAGAAAAAAATAAAATAAGGCAGCCAATGAAGCCCCATGCTGCACGTGAATGTTGAGAGAGGAGAGAGAGTGAATTTTTGAATTTGACTCAAAATTGAATTGTATAATTAATGTGTAATGTAACTTTTTGAAGAAGGATTGAAATATAATTAATTTTAGTCAAAATATGAGTAAATAAAGGACAATGGCAGCCATAAAGAGTCAAAAATCTGCCATCAATTGTGGGATAATGTGTAGAAAGATTGAAGTGAAAAGAAGTGATATGTGTAAGGTGTACTTGAAGGTATGGGTTGTAAAAGTACTTTATTAATAAAATAAAATAAAATTAGAAAATTTATTCCAAATATTTGTAGCAGATTTTTCATAATTAAATTAAATAATTATTTGAATTATTTTAGTATTTTAACAAATGTTACCGGTATGATCAAAATACGAATATGGGCTATAAATAATATTTTTATAACCCGAAAAATTCTAAAAAATTATTTTATGAAAAAAAATATTTTAAAAATTTTTCAATTATTAAATTAATTTATTTTATTTTTAGTATCGGGTCTTAAACAGAATCTGATCCCGTAAAGACCCGAAACGAACTAAATTTTAGAAAACAAAATTTTTATAACATATAAAATATTTATCTAAAAATAAGGCTTTATAAGAATAATAAAATTTTGTAATGAAATAAAAATGAATAGTGCAAAAGACTAATCAATTACCGGTAATAATGAAATACGATAAAAAGGTTATAACTGTAACTTTTATAACCCGAAAAATTATATAACTGATATATTTAGAAATCTTATGAAATTACGAGTCTAATACTATTGGTATATTTTTGATATCTCGAGCCGGGACACACTTTTCGAAGTCTGTATCCGAACGGGTTCGAAATAGGTCAAAAATTTACCAATCTGATATTTTTAAATCTTATATTACTATGAGTATTCTACATATTTAAACTACATCTCGGCCTCTAGGTTAGGGGCGCTAGATTGCCGGACTTACTATTGTATTCCGCTTAGGGTTTCCGTGATTTTTCGGTTTAGGCCTTTGCCAATTTGGAAACTGATATTTGTGTTTATACAACATATTTAATTTGAGAAATTTATTTTAAATTTTATTTTTGTAAGTATTTAATATCTCTTAATGTTTTCGAATTCTTGAATTGATTTTTATTTCCAAAGGTCAATCATTATTTACTTTTTAATAGTTTGTTTTTAGGCTTTATATTACTCTATTTTATAAGTCGGAGTTAGATATGGAATTTTCTGTACGTCGTGGTTTTGAATTTGAAGACCACTGTGTTCTTATTTTATTTTTAAAGATTTTCATTTTCTCAAGATTAAGAAGTTTTGAATTCGTTTGTTTTTGGACTAGTTGAAATTCGGTTTTAATTTGGAGTGATTTTTAGGGTTTATTTTCGAAGTTCATCTTGAAATTATTTACTAAAATTTTCCGGGGCTTACAATTTAGGTCTTTAGCAAGTTGTGAGCAAAGTATGTCTACAATTAATCTTAGATACATGGCAAGTTATAAATGCCTCTAAGTTTAAGGTATTATGGCATAAGTGGCATTAGAGATTAACTTTGAGATCTCTAGGGAACTAGGCCATGAATTCCTCAAGGTGGTAAGTAATGATGAGTGTGGGTAGATATGAGACCGAATAAATTACACGAGTTGCTTATGTTTAATACAATTTTTTCATATGTTTTCTATATCTTTTCTCTTTCATATTGTTATCGTATCATCTTTATACTTCTCTGTTGATTTCTATTTCTTTTTCTTAAAATATTTAGGAGAAACAATATGGAATCCAATGCTGCTAGAAGTAATAACAAGGAGACTTTTGGAGGATAGTAGTAGAACCCTCCATAGCTAATTATTGCTTAGCAGGTGCCACTAGATATTGGGCAATTAATGCAAGTTGTCAACTCTCTACTAGAATTAGTGATGCTACAACAACGATAGATGAGCACTAATGTCTAGGTGATTTAGGTCAATGCTAAAGCTTAGAGTCAAGAAAGTCATAGGAATAACATGGACAATGGAGCTAGATAGGGGGATAACCATCAACCTAACTAAGTCTGTTGAGTTCATGGTTGTCAAACTTGTGAGTAAACTCATATGTTTCTACGAGTTTATGAGTTGATGACGATTTTTCGATTCAACTCGCATACAAAATCGTTTTTTAAGTGAACTCATGTAGATTCGTGATTCTACATGGTAGACTCGATGGTAAAATTAGTAGTAGAATCATCATGTAGTAATTTTACACGTTTTTTTTCTATTTAGAATTTAAAAATGCAAGTAATTTAATATGTTTAAATGTAGGGCTTTTGGATTGTTTTTAATGTTTATCTTAAGCTAAATGAATTTTAGGTGTCTTTTTTTTTTTTTTTCCTTTTATTGCCTCCCCCCCCCCCCCCCCCCCCCCCTTTGTTTAGAGGTTTATTTTCTTCTATGTTATATACTCTAATATATTTTAAATGATTGGAATGAAAATTGAACAAGTATATAGAGTACTATATCACCCCTTGCTTTTTTCGAATTTTCTATATGTAATTTATTTATCATAAATGTAATGATTTTTTGCACAAATATTTGTAAATATGAGAATTTTCATTATTGAACAAAACATATTAATGAGAGCATATGAATTATCATTTGTAAAACCTAAATTTTGGTTATATACAACTAAAATTGATAATAAATTCTTTGTTTTCATCTCTTATTTAAAATTTTATTAATACAGTAAGTAAATCTACAATTTTTGTAAGTAAATGTACATTAGTTATAAAATCTTATGATTCTATGTTCTAATTCTGCATACCCCCTTACAATTCTAGTTAGAATCTCAAGTTTAACGACCATGGTTGAGTTGGTGTAGAAGTTTGAATGAAAAGTAGGGAAATCACTTGAAGTTGATGAATGGATAAAGGAAGTTAAGAAGACCTGTGTGGCCTTAGATGTTAGGACCTGCCCTAGGGCTAGGCCCTGAACCAAAATCATAAAGAAACAATGGATACCAATTATAAATAAAAGGATAATTAATTATATTTATATGTGAGCCGTAATTGCTTAAATTATTTTTATACATAAATGATGTCCCATTTTTTTTTCATTACACAAAAACATGAGTACAAAATACTTGTTGATGTTTGCTACAGGCTCCTCTCTCAAAACACCTTCGGTCATGATGGTCCCTTAATCTTCTACCATACCTGAGGATAAACATATATCCCCTCAGCTCACTATTGAGCTAAGTGAGTGGATAAAAATAAAATACACAACAAAATAGAAATACATATAAAAAAAACATATATAAACACAACAGTTATGCAATAGTTGTATGCCATGCTAATGCATGTAATATGCACTAGTACAGCAGCCTAGCCCAGCCTAGCTTTAATCCGATTAGTTAATATCCCATGCATCTGGATAAGAAATCCAAGGACCTAGGACTACAAGAAGTAGCTAGGGAGAAAGACCCCTTATAATTCAGCTTAGCTAACTACAATCGTAGCCAGAAATTGATTTACTAATGCAAATCTATATGTCAAAAGCACAATCATAATTTTGAAAATATGATCCATAGGTCCTCTTTCATGCCATGCCATGAATGCTTTAACAATAAAAGATGGCACAAATTTCATATCAACAAAGGATTATAATATCCAAGTCATCCATAAATTAATATCTCAATATTATCACTTAGATGTGAAATCTTATAATGTCAATCCTTTAAAAAGAATGCCATCAAGTCATCAATCATAAGTACAACTCCACAAATAAAGAAATCACTCAAAATTATTCAAACAACAAAAAAATACACGACCCAAATCACAAAATCAATAGACATTAGTCTAATATTAGCAAAACACAAAATCCATTGACCTTGCATCTAATGGTAATATATTTCTAATTCTGGGACTACGTATGTTTATCAGATAGTTCACCTAGTAAAGTGATAACCCTTATCAATATCAAATCTATATTTTTATTTAATTAGACAAATTAAGTTCTCATTAACATTTAAAATATTCATATATTCATTAATTTGTTTATGTATTTATCCATTGAACAAATAGAATTAGAGCTAATATCTTGGAAGACGCATACAAGTATTGATTTATTTGTTTTATAATATGTGGTGGACATTAAAGATATTTATACAAAAAGACCAACAATAATTCAATGGTAAAAATTATATACAAATTCAAACTTACAAGTTTCGACCTATAACAATGTTTGAAGAAAAAAATTTAATGTAATACTTTGCTGTCCATCTTGATTGCAAATCGAATTATTAATGGGAAAAGATTTAACGGTGATTAATATACCATTTATTGGTTTACAAAACCTTCCAATCTTTTGGGAAAGAAATTCAAACAGCAATTTTCATGGTTTAAAATTTGAGTTTGTTTTATTAATATTTTAAGGTAACCGAAACTATCATACTGGAATATATTATTCACACACACACACACATATATATATATATAGAAGAACGAGAGGTAACAGTCAACCCTTTATTTAATTTTATTTTTTTGTCAGAAACCATATAAGAAGGAGAGGGTTCTTTTTAAAAATAAGTTTTAATGCAGCAGAAGAAATCTGTGTTCATCAAGGTTTTCCTTGATTGAAATGAGTGACTATTTTTAGATAATAATTTTTGTTATGTGGAAATATATAGTTTTTTTTTTATTATATTGCGAGAATATGCTTTACAACAAACTCATAAGAATAAAATAATAAATTAAAATTCGTTGAGTAAATAATGACGAAGACTTAAAAAATGTACTTCTACATAAATGAATGAGTTTAGAATTTACCTTATATTAAAATTTTGTGGTTAATAATGGCCTTGGTGATAATGTACCTAGTAAAGGATAATATACAGTTATTAAGTGGAAGATAATATCTGGATTAAGTGGAATGCTACATCATATATTTATTGATATGCCTAAAACGTTGGAAAGCAGCAGAACTCAAACGCAAACGAATTTATGTTTTTGGTATTTTGAATTTATAGGTTAAAACAATGAAATAAAAGGATATGAACGACTTGATAATAGATATGACGCACCGCAATTAACCGAACTATGCTAATCCTACATCAATATCATCCACGAAATAAGAATAACGGTTTGTTCGCCACAATCTCAACAGATTGATAAGAACATGATATTGCCACAATCAAACAAGTAATTTTTTTTTGGCCAAACAATCAAACAAGCGATTGATAAGAGAAAAACTTGAGAAAATTCTCAAACACAGTTGACAATATCCCAAAACCTAACTAGGGTTTATAACAAGAGAGTTTATATAATATTCCCAACAAAGAAATAAAAGAAATACGAAATAACTAAAATTCTACGTTCCAGAATGTAGGCCGGCCAATACACTGCCCGATGCTACCGGCATATGTTCGTATGCTGCCGGCATTGAAGGCGGTGTACACTTTCTATACACGCTGCTTGGTTTTACACCGCTCTTGCACCACCTGTTCTAGGAAGTACACCGTCATCATTCCAAGATAAATGTCGATGCTAAATTGTAGCATAATTGACCTTATCGCTGTAGTTTCTTGATTTCTTCCCGGCTTGAACTTGCGTCTCGTGTCCTTCCTCACTTGATCTTTATTCACTCCTTCAAGTAGACTAATAGATGAGGCCATGAAAAGATTCTCATCATCTTCCCGGGCTTATTAAAGATTTGTTCTTAAATCAAAAACTAGTGTCACATCCCTTATACTCATCAACATGGTCCTCTTATTTTGTTAGTCATGCATTTGATTCTGAGAGGATAGAATCTCTTACAGCTTCATAGGATGTAAAATAATACTCTTACCATTTTTTTGAAAAGCATAGCTATTTAAATATCCATCATGAAGAACTAGATTATCAAATAGCCAAGGCCTCCCAAAGATGATGTGAGAAGCAATCATAGGTAAATTATCACAAATAACTTCATCTTGATACCTATCCCTAATAGAGATTGGTATCTTAACTCGAGAGTCAACAAATAGGTAACCCCGATCATTCAGCCACAGAAGTTTATAAGGACTGGGATGAGAACTATAGGAATTTAAAACTTTTCAACCATAGCAGCTGCTTCCATGTTTGTGCAACTCCCACTATCAATAACGAGGACAAAAAGATTACCTGCAATTCTGCAACCAATATAGAAAAGATTCTTCCTCTGCTCATAAATATCTAAAGATATAAAAGATGGATCTTATCTCAATACCAAACTCATGAACTTTTCCTTTCTTGGGGTTTCAAATGTATGACCCTCCTTATACTCATAATATGAATTTATAACTGCTTGCAACTCATCAGGACCTTGCTTATTTTCATCCTCTTCCTCTTTAACTAATCCCCCATCGGTGATAGTCATCACTCGTTTGTTAGGGCACTAAGAAGCAATATGCCGTAGCCTTGGCATTTAAAGTACTTCACGTCGCTACTTTTCTTTCCAGAACTACCAGCAACATCTTTTAAAAACAGTAGTCACTGTAGCTTTACCAGAATCATGAGTAGATTTCTCCACTCGCTTATTTATTGGCATTTCTTTCTTAGAATTATAATCAACATTAATACTCTAACCTACTTATCTTCTATCAGATATTGGAGAATTAGAATAACCTTATGATGTTTTAGAAGAATACATGTTAGATGTTTTATAAGGATTTGAACGCCTTTGCCTCTTAACCTTTAGAGCCAATTGGATCGCTTCTTTAAGTGTATTGTATCTTTGCAACTCGATAATTTAGGCAATCTCATATTTTAGGCCATAAACAAACCTTGCCATAGTTTACTCAAGTGGTTCAGTAGCTCCATAATGAATCATCAAGGTCTCAAATTCTTCGACATATCCATCTACAGTCTTTCCTCCTAGTCTTAGTGTTTGCATACGCATCAACAACTCTTGCTTATAATCCTCAGGAACAAATCTTATCCTCATGACTCGCTTCATATCTTGCCATTCTCTAACCTCATCCTCTCTATCCCTTCTTCGTGTTGCAAGGACGTCCTTCCACCATAAAGCAACATAACCTATGGATTCAACAGCAGCAAGTCGAACTCTCATATGGTCTTCAATGTCATAACACTCAAATAAGCTTGCTGCCTTGTCTTCCTAATCAAGATACTCATCAGCTGAACTACCACTTGCAAACGAGGGCATTTATAACTTCACATTCTCTAAACCCCTTGGTAGTCTAAATTCACCAGTAGGTACATAACAATGACCAAAGTTATCTCCATAATTATCACCTCTTCCTTCACGATAGTCATGATCGTTACCCCAATTTCGTCTTCGTCTATATCCTCTTCCTATTCATTCCTGTCGAACATCAATATTTGCAACAAGAGGTGGTGCCTATGGATTAACTACAGGTTGTTACCCTAATGTCATTTGATCCACTCTTGTAGATAAAGTAGTAACAAGATTAGTCAAAGCCTGCAACTACTCCTCTATTATTCCTCTACCACCTATAGCACATCTGATTATTTCTACCATTGCCCCCAATTTCTCCATGTACACTATCGTTCAACATACTTCACAATTATTAGAATCCCAAACCACAAATAACAAACCACAATATAAACCCAATCACAGTACAATCCCTAAATTTCAATTCTCAATAGTACCTAACAACAACACCATCAACAATTCTCAATTTTAGCGAAGTAACTCAATATCAATGAAAAAGATGACAACTTTACACTTACCAGTTAGTCCCGTCGCCACAACCTGGCTCTAATACCAAAATATGATATGCCTAAAATGTTGGAAAGCAACGGAACTCAAATGCAAACGAATTTATGTGTTTGGTGTTTTGATTTTATAGGTTAAAACAATGGAATAAAAGGATATGAACAGCTTGATAATGGATATTATGCACTTCAATCAATCGAGCTACACTGATCCTATATCGATATGACTCATGAAATAGGAATAACTATTTGTTCGCCACAATCTCAACAGATTGATAAGAACAAGGTCTCATCACAATCGAACAAGTGATTGATAAGAGAAAAACTTGGGAAAATTGTCAAACACAATTGTCAATATGCCAAAAACTAACTAGGGTTTATAACAAGAGAGTTTATATAGTATTCTCAACAAAGAAATAAAAGAAATACAAAATAACTAAAATTCTGCGTTTTGGAATGTAGGCCGGCCAGTACATCGTCGGCCTATGTTCATACAATGTCGGAGTTAAAGGCGGTGTACACTTTCTGTACACACTACTTGGTTTTATACCGCCTTTGCACCGCTTGTTCTGGGAAGTACACCACCAGCATTCCAAGATACACTGTCGGTGTTGAATTGAAACACAGTGGGCCTTGATTACTTTAGTTTCTTGATTTCTTCTTGGCTTGAACTCGTGTCTTGTGTCCTTCCTCACTTGATCTTTATTCACTTCTTAAAGCATACTAATAGATGAGGCTATTCCCATCATATATATATAAATATATATATTTCCCAGAGATTCTAAATTATATAAATATAGTATGTATAGATTTTTTTTTTTTTAAATAAGGGTTATTTATAAGAACAATTTGAATAACAACATCTATATATTTTTACTCTAAATCTTTTCTATCCTGTTGATGATAAATTGTAAGTTTCATCCCTCTATATAGAAAAACAGGAGCAATGAATTAGTTTGTAAGCTATCGACCTATTAACGAAGATAATTTTACCATGAACAGATGTGTAGTTTAGTAAAAAGATTCATTATAGTTTAAGAAATTTTTTAGGTAACATACAACAATGGTTACATGTCTTGCATGCTAGTTCAATCCTATACATTTTCCCTCTATTTATTATCTAATTATATGATCATGTTGGAATAGTTAACTTTTAAGTTTTAGACGATATATTTTATAATTAGTATAAATTGAAATTTCATTTCATTTTTTTTAGAACTTCAAATTTTTTTAATAGTCTTAAATTTTTGGGTCAAATGCCATGATTTTATTACTATTAAAAACATACTTACAATATTAAATTTTATAGCTTTTATCAAATCTTAATATTATTGACCTAATCAATGGGGTGTTACATTGGAAATTCCCAAAACAAAGAAAGTTAATTATGTTGCTTACCTATGACTGGTGGGTTGGCACCAAGTGGCTTATGGGTGGCGAGATCACCTAGGAGTAGTTTAAGCAAGATTTGTATGTTAAATCTTTCTAAAGAATGTAAGGCAGCTGATATTACAGGATTACTAGTAAGGAAGCCAAGTTAGCAGGTTTGAGATCAGGTTAGAAGCTCAAATTAAGCATCATATAAAGACTTGTGAGTTAACTACATATCCTACAGTAGTCAAGAAGGCCAAGCTAGTTGACTAAGGGTAGAAGAGGGTTCAATAAGGAGACTCATAAGACTTTATTACTTTAGGGAAGAGGCTTACCACAAATGTTTTGCTTATGAACAATGGAAAGGCAAGAAACCTCTTGCCATCCTGACTAGATCTGTGGTCTAGACACTAGAGTAGAATTGTCCCAGATGCCATGGTCCTTATGATTTAAAAAGACTACAAGTTGTTAAAAAATGCTTTTATTTCTCTTATGGGCAAGGTAAGACATACTAATAAGATATACACTGAGAAGACTCTTCCTTCTATTTTCTATTTCCAATGCAACTAGAGGGGACATAAAGTTGTTGGTTATAAGGAGCCTAGTAAGCAAACTTCTCAGCTAATTTAGTTGGGACATAAAAAATTAGTCGATAGAGGTTGAGGGCACTAATGACTTTTTATTATATTTTTATATTATAAGAGTGGTTTGTTTATTATATATATTTTTATGAGAGTATCAAATATTATCGATACTACTTTAGTGTCTTTTTTATTATTATAATTATTTTTTTAAGAAAATATGAAATTGGAAGATAAATGGTTCATTTGAAGGAATTTAAAGATAAATTAAATTTAGGAGAATTGGCAAATCACCCCCTAAACTTTCACCTTGGTGTGGATTTACCCCCCTAAAATTTCATAGTGCTCTTTTGGAGCCTGCAAACTTTTTAAAATTGGAGTATTTAAGGATAGTTAAACTTTTCTATTAAAAAAAATAGGGAGAATTTCAAATTGCCCTCTTCAATTTTCACTTATGTGTGGATTTAACCCCTGAACATTCATCTATATGTGGATTTAGCCCATAAGCTTTCATCTATATGTGATTCACCCACCAAACTTTCAAAATGCACATTAAGTGTCATAAACTATGTCAAATGTTGAAAGTTTAGGGAGTTAAAAAGTGTACTTGGAAAGTTTAGGTAATGAATCCTCACCTAGGTAAAAGTTTAAGAGGGTATTTTGTAATTATTCCTTAAATTTATGCCTTGAAGGATATTTTTCAAAGAAAGAATTCGCAAGAAATAGTAGATAAGAATGGGTATTGAAATGATCCAAACACTAATCATAAAAAATTAAAATCACTTAAAGTCAATTGAAATCATGGAAAGGCTCCAATTGCCAAAATTTCAAAAAATCCCAATTTTGTCCCAAAAGGAGAACCTAAATTTTTGAAAATTCAAAAGCAATTAAAACAAATTTAAAATAAATTAAATTATAATATAATGATGTTTCTAGATGAAAATTCTATAAGATATACCAAACAATCCTATTCAGGACTTTATTTTTATGAAATTATGACTTTGTCCCTAACTAGGAACCGATGTGAATTAAAATTCAAATTTCATTCAACTATATGAAATAAACTTAGTTGAGTAGTTAAACCTACAATTTACTTCTAAGTTGGATTACAAGCCTTAAACTAGTCAAATTGTCAAATTTTCATGGATGTAAAAATCAATGGCCTAGATGGTGCCATGTAGCACCATAAGACTAAAAGAACAAAATAATAGACCTTCCTCATCCGCAAGAATTCATATGGCTATCCTACCCAAAACTAAAGTAAGGAAATTATACTAAACTTGAGTTCTAGCTTATATTAGCACTCATTAACAAGCTGCCTTAGTGATTATATTATCCTTGGGTGGTAGTTTAAGGTTAGAAAATAGAGAAAATGAAGAGGGAGAAGCAATTCAAGGTTCATGAATAGTTCATAATAAGGTAAGAGATTAAAATTTTAAGGTGTTATAAAGAGTTTTTGGTGTATTTATGCTTAGATACTCATATGGGTACTTAGGTACATAATTAGAGAAGCTAAAAATCGAGTTTATGAAGCTTTTGGGTATATTAAATTGAAGTTCTTTCTAAAACAAGTTGTTGAGGTCTAAAAACAATCAAGGCAAGCCACCAAACTATGCTCAAATGATGGGTTTTGTTGTATCTTAGCTCGATGTAGCTATAAGAGGAATGTAATGTAGGTTTTGAGGAGATGAGTATATGTAGTAGCATAAATTATCAATTAGTGTAAATTTGAGATTTTTTATGGAAAACATAATTCAATTGGAATAGATTAAGGGTCAAAATGAAGTTGGAAGTGGTAGATAATAATGTAAAGTATTGGGGGAAAATGGCCTTTTAGGAAGGAAATTAATGGAATATCAATTTTAGGCTATAATTGACTTATTGGATAAACCAGGAAGCTTGAAATGTGGTGATATGTATATAGGCTATTTTAATTTATATCAAATAGGGAATTGATATTTCTTCAATAAAATGGTTATAGGAGCAATTATGTAAGCATAAGACTTATCTGGAAATAATATGGATCACTTATGCAATTGTGGTGCTCATAAAATTGGAAGACTAGTTATCAATGAATTATAATATAGAGAGAAACTAGGTAGCTAGTAGTAAGTATGAATTTATAATGAGGTGACATGTCAAAAATTGCTTATGCTTATGTGGTGACAAATTGTCATGTGGTTGGAGAATGGACATGCTAACACTTGATTATGAAAAATCCACAACTTGGTATGATTATTGGTTATTAAACTTGATGGGTTTGTTATGGAATACTTGCTAGAAATTTTGGAGGAAATTATCTTCTATGTATTAGAAGAATTCAGAAATTATATATTAGTCTTTAAATTGGTATGCAGCTCAGGTATATAAATCTCTAATTGCAAGTAAGATGTCTTAATCATAAAATTTTGGCTCAATGTATGTTTTTGGGATGTGGAGTTGATAAAATATTTAATGGATGCAAAAAATTCAGATTTGAATATCAATATAAACTTATACCTAACCTACCTACTTTATCTCTAAATGACTAATGGAACTAATTATCAATGGAGGCATAGAAGGATTTAGGATGATGTATAGTTAAAAATCCTCACTATGACCACATTATGGACACTAACCTTTTATATGAAAATCTTAGCTACATGAATTTACAAGAGCCATATGATGATGAAAAGGGAGAATTAATAAACCTAGGACTTGAAAACTTAATATGCATGTAGTGATCTCAAGTAACTAGCTAATCTTAGCTAACTAAGAATTGGTTATCCTCAAAATAGGATCACTAATGAGTTGATGTACCTAAATCCCTGATAAACTCAATCCTATATGATTAATTAGATAACTTGACTAAATAAAACCAATAGCATAGCAAATCTTAGATAATGGTTATCCAAAATCAGGCACAATGTACGCAATTGTGTTGAGTCTTCAATTAGGATCCATAACCACATGGACCCTGACCTATCTAATTTGATGAATAAGATCGAATAAGTAATATGTAAAATTCTTTCAACATTGTTCTGACACGAGCATTTAAACCATGGATAATTGATAAGATCATATTGCATACAACTTTTTGATATTTAAAACTTATCATAAATGGCTAGAATAGGTACTTGTTTTGGTTAAAATTCATGTTTCGGGTCTAATTTGGATAAAGGAAGCAAAACAAGAAACTTTGAAATGAAAATAGGAAAACTCAGGGGGTACGACGGCTTTTCTGAAGTCTAAGCCACCAGTGTACGACCAGCCTTCATCATGTACAAAATGAAAATCCTTAAGGTTGCCTCTACACCGACGGCCTTGAGGCGGTGTAAACCAAGGGAAGTAAAACAAACTGGCTCTACACTGCCAGCATAGAAGGATGAAAAAGCCAGCTTCTGCAAATTTTATTCAACGCCGGCTTTCTGGGAATCAAAGCCGCTGGCTTTGAGATGGCTTACAAGATAAACATGCTTGCCCTCCTTAAAGCTGTTGCATACACTGTCGGCCTTACAAGCATTCTTTCATTTGAAGGCACGCCGCCTGAAAGCCACCGACGTAGAAGGTGAATAGGGCAATGTAGAGTGAAAGCCAGTAGCTCAGAGCTCAAGTGTTGCCAATGCAAAAGGAGTTACAATGTACGCGATTTAAAACCGCCGATGTTGAGGCAGTGTAGATTGAAGATCAGGAGGTATAATCAAATATGCATGCTCGGTGACAAAATGAATGGTCAAACTTGAATGGATTGCCTAAGCGGGCATAAAAGCTGTCGGCTTTGGGATGGCTTTCCTTATAAAATGGCCCAACCTTTCATTTTTGAGTATATACGCCGGCTAGATCCATTTCTAAGCCGCCGGCGTACGAGCAGCCTATATTTGTAACTAAAGATGAAAGCTGCCAGTGCCAGTGCAATGCCTGTGCATTGAAGTGAAGGACTTTACGCCACCTCAAAATCGCCGGCGTAGGAATTATAACTGCCGGTGTACAAGTTGAAACTACAATTTTTCATTAATACTTCTAAAGAGATTTTTCCTATATAAAGAGGATTTCCCTCCTCTAGCTTGATCAATCAAGAAAATTAGAAAAACAATTCAACATACATTCAGTGGATCAATAGCTTTTAGCATTTCATAGAGAATTATGAGAGATTTGAAGCTTACAAGAATTTGTAATTGAAGATTTTGATATTTGAATTGATGATATTTTATCTCTCTTTTCTTATGCAATTCATCTATCTGAGTTCTTTGTTCATAATGATATCAATTGCATATTCCTATTTGATTATTGAATCATTATCCATGAGTAGCTAAACTTTTTCTTGTGTGAAATGATGAAACCCTAATCTTGCTAAAATGATTTTTGAATTTATATTGTAAAATTGTTAGAATTATAGAATATTTATATTGAATCCTAATTATCTATTTTGTTTCTATACGAAATTGGATTGATAAGAATTCTAATAATTCGGAAGAAGAATTAGGATTCATAGGAATTCATGAATTAAGATTAAACAACAATTACGGAAGTGGCGGAGTTTAATCTGATTTAGAAATTGTCCCATGTAATTCATGCAATGTTTTATGTTAATTTCTCACTAAGGAATTAGGAGAAGTTGATTTAGGATATTAGACAATTATAGAATTGGAAGGTTTATAATTGTAAATTAGATTCTATTAATAATTTATATAGCAGAAGCTAATAGATTATTTTGTGATTTACTAAAACTTGATAGTTTTAGGTCTTGACAATTTCATACAAAATTCCACAATTCTAACTATTCATATAATATAACTTCAGTATGATTAGCAAAGATTAGGGTGGATTCTACTCCTTCCCACATTTATCTGATATATTTTTCTCACAATCTCATTGCATTCATTGATAGCTATTATGTTTAGTTAAATAGTTTAAATTAATACAACTTGATTGCCTAAATATTAGTAAAAGTTAATATCGATCTAGTAATTAAATTGATCCTCATGGGAACGATGTAAATCCCTGAAATTTTGGATTCAAATTAAAGCTCAAACCTTAATTAGAAGTCAATCGGATTTCTAGAGTCAACAAAACCCTAGTTTACCGTAACCACTTAAGTCCGGCATCACTGTTTAAGAAACCCTAAGAAAGTAAGAAAAAGTTTAGTCAGTAGAATAGTTCGTAATTATCCAAGGAAGCCTAAAAAGATCAGTTTAGTAAAACCGAAACTCGTCTTAAACCCAATCAGGCACAGTTCTTGAAAAACGTGTCCCGGGACTCGGAATAGTAAAAATATTCCGAATATACCGTTAGACTCATAAAAATATAAGATTTCCAAAAATATCAATTTCATAATTTTTCGGTAGCTAAAAATATCAGATATCGCATTTATACGCATATTTTCTTACTACTGGTATTTAATTGTCATGTTTACTTTACATTACACTATTTACTACTATTCTACACTATTTATCTATCTCTACTTTTGTTTACAACCTACTCTTACAACCCATACACCTATTTCTTATACATTTTCATTTCTAATACAACTTCACATCTTTCATATCTTACTTTTAATTATCAAAAATACAAAAAAAAAAAAAATTTCCTCTCTCCTTTCTCCAAGAATAGCGCTGGCCCCTCCCTCTTTTCATCTAAATTGTTTTATTTTTACTTTATTTAATTAACACAAATTATCTCCCACATTTTCCTATAAATACTCCATTCATACTTCCGCTTCTTTCACACTTCTTCTATACTAAAGTTACTCTCTAAAAATTCTTCAAGAATTCTCTTCCAAGAAGTTCTCTCTAGTTTAGTTCCTCTAGGTAATTTTTTCTTCAAGTATTCCTTATGTCATCTACTTAGTGTGTGTTTTCTAAACCATGAAGGTTAAGGAAAGCAACAATAGGTTCATACTTTGTTTTTGTTCATCATCAAGTTCCTTTTATGTTTATAACTATCTAATATATTTATATAACTATATATATTATTTAGAGCATATAAGCTCATTGTTTTGCAATTTATTTACTTTCCTTGCAATTTATTTACTTTCATGTTATTTTTAAGACTAGTCTTTCTAGTCTTAGACTTATTCTCAACTCAAAACATTTTCTTTTTCTCTTGGGACTAGTCTTTTCTTAGTCCCGGGATACCTTGAACAAGCTAAGGTTCCAATACTTGATTTATTTTCTTATTAGCTTATTCTTTCAAGTTATTATGTTTCTTTATATTTTCATAGCTTTATGATTCATATTCATACATGAACATAATGGTTTTGTCTCAACAAAATAAAATGAGAAAATGTTTTCTTAAAATAAAATAAAGATTCTTTTCTAGAAATAAAAGTAGGAAGTTAATGTTTTTCTAAAAACTGAGAAGTCATCTTAAACAAACTTAGAGGAGTTCATAAAGGATTTTATAAACATACATAAAAAAGGACTTTTTGAAGTAAACAAGGATTTTCAACAACTTCATCTTTTCCTTCAAAAGATAGAAATTATTTTCATTAAAACGAAATGATCTCAAGAAACCAAGAAATCATAGAAGTGTTAATACTTTCAAAAAGTGTTGAAAGCTAAGTATGGGAAATAAAAATCATTCTTTAGGAATTTGAAGAAATTTCGAAGGTAAAATTTAGGAAAAGAAAAGAAATACTCATTTAAATAACTTAAGATGATTTCAAAGCAAAATGAATATTTCAAAAGTTCTCAAGTTTCAATCTTTAAAGACTTGATTTTTCTTAAATTGAGACAATTCATTTACTTCATACATTTGTTATGAGTCAATAAATATATGAATATACTTTCCAAAGGTTTTTATAAGTTATTATATTACCTATATTTTCAAATGAGCTTTGGATAAAAGAAGGAAAACAAGTTTACAAAGATTCGTAGTGAATCTGTCCGCCACCTTTTCGGAACCTAAACGACTTAGTTTGATGAAAATAAGTTTAGAAATAGATAGATCTTTTCGAATAGGTAGAAAACGGTATATTATATGCAAAATTCTGAGTTAAAATGAGTAAGTTATGGCCATTTTAAGTTGGAATTTCCTCTTATACGATTTTACCGCGATTTTAAGAAAAGTTTAAGATCTTCAAGAATAGAAACTTCATGAAAGACTCATTTTGGGTATTTCATCTTGTTTGGGTGAAGAAGGACCCGAGATCGCTTTTCCGAAGGATTACTTCGATTAGGATCTCCCGACATAGAGTGAGTTATTTCTTTTACTAAGTTACATTTCTTTGTTTTGTGCTTCTAATTAGTAGCACTAGCAATTAAGAAAAAGATAAAATGGATAATTGTTGTGTGACTTGGTATTATGAATGATTTAAATACAAGTTAAGAATATCGGAAGTTGGTTTGATAAATAAGTTGTGATTCTTGTATTGATATGATGGGAATTGTGTTGATCACCTTTAAACTTGAACTAAACATTAATTGGTGAAAATTTTATTGAAATCAATTCATGCATATCATACTTATGAGTCACATTTGTTTCACTACTATTCTTTGTATGGGGAAACAAGGAAAGGATAGTAGTGGCTAGTAGGAGCCAGAAAGTCTAAATGGGCCAGTAGGAGCCGAAAAGTCTATAGGGCAAGCACAAGCCGGTAAATCTGCAGATATTGATGATCGTATGGGCCTGTAACCTCCCAACCCTTGTCATGGAGGGCGTAAAATCCATGCTATACTTGATTTCCGGTTAATCATGTGTATGTGGTTTTTTCATATGATTGATGCATTCTAATATGTTTGATTAAAATACTTGTATGAATTATGGAAATGTCTTATAAATGAAATTATCTCATTAAGCTAGTTTTGCTTATACCCTTATAGCTTTTTGTTACAGTAGGAGTCCTGTATGCCAGGTACGTGTATAAGCTACTAGGAGTTTTTGGGAGAAGTTTTATGTATTTAAGATTTGAATATAGGCTTCTAGGAAAATCTCTATAGTAGGCTTATGTTATAGTTGTTATTATTTCGGAAAGACTTCTAAAGCGGGGGAATGCTCCCAAGATGATGTAAAGATATTATTATGAGAATCATTGGTTTATTTATATAAGTTCTTGCTTGCTTTTATTATTTACTTAAATGTAATATCCCTGTGAGTCTCCTACTATCTTGAAAGCACGCCTTGCATGTAATATCAAAGCTTCTGCATGACTAAGGTTGTCATTCATTAGCTTTAATATTATATGCGGCGGACTGCCACGTTTAGGGTACCCTCCGGGGCATGACAAACAATACTCGACTCACTTTTCTATATTACTTGATCAGACCCAGTATACTTGCTGGTAGTATCCGAACTCACATTTTTTTATATACAGATTTTAAGCGGATCAATAGTTAAATTCTTCAAGTGTGGAAGAAGAAAAGGGTATCGAAATAATCATCATGTATGCAATAAATGTGTGTTGCTTGCTATGATAGAATTAATAACTGACTAAACTTAAACTTGGATTAAATGAGTAATGGTTGTTATTTGACCACTTACTCTAGCAAGTGGCATCATCGGATTGGGTTATGAGCCTGATTGGAACTTTTAGAGGATGTGGTAGACTTGGAACTTGGGTCCCCACGAACTGCATGATGAAGCTTCGAGGTAGCCGATAAGGGAATTTTTGAGACTAGACGATCAATTAGAGCGGGGACGAAGTTGTAACAAGTTATATGGGGAAGTGGGACCTAGTATAAAGCATTAGAATAGATAATGCTAATTGATGGTATGACATAAGGAGTCGAACCAGATGAGATTGCTACTTTTTTTTTTAATAAGTTTTGGAGCTTGTCGACCCTACCTCCTTGATCGTGATTTGGGGAGGGAACCCTTCCGTTCCTTGTTATTTGGTGGGAAGTCATGAGTACACTTGTGTGTGTTGGTGTTTCTAGAATGTTGGATATACCTTACCCATGAACTTTAAATTAATTACTTTACTTGCAGATATTGCATTAGAATAACCCCACGTAAAATGAGTACGTGTGCTTACTTACTATATACTAGGCTTCGTCGCTCTTTTATTATTTCAAATTCCCATGATGACCTCGATATGGATATTCATTTTGATTTGCTGGATTTTGGATATGATGAGCTAGATGGGTGATTCATCTGATGGCATGATGGTTGATACTTTTTATGAGATTTTAAGAAGAAATTTATTTATTACTTCTTGAATTTTTTTTGGATGACTGTAACAAAACTTTAATATGGGCCTTTGGGCCAAATTATTTTAATTTGGGAGGAGTTAAGCTCTCCTGGTTTGCCCTAGTGGCTTTAATATTGAAAAAAGCTTCTTTAAAAGTTTATTATCTGACCATGTCAATTTTATAGGTTTTAAAATAACTCCAAATCATGGAAAAATAGATGGCGCTTGATCAAAATTTTCATCAAAATAATAATGATTCCTTCATTAAAATTTCAATAGTAACCCAGCTGACTTAATGGATGCCTGTCATATACCACTTAGGTGATATATGTGCCTAAACTACAACGTCTTGTGCGCTCGAGGCATTATAGGTATTTGAAGGTTTGATAAAAAATCTTTAGAGATAATTAGAAATTGGATTTTACATAACAAGCATGGGAAGAGATATGGTTGTGTTCTTGGTTATGTACTTTTTGTAATTACCAATTTTTATTTAGTTTTTCGATTTCGCTTTGTCTATAAATATTATGTTAGGGGTTCTTAGAAAGGTGTATTCGGTAAAAGTTTTTGTTAAAGCAAATTATATTCAATTTTTATTGAACAAAACATGCTAAATTAGTTATTGATTTTATAGAAATCCATTGGAATTGGTACTTTTGTGTGTTTAATATTACATTTCAGGACTTGAGCGAACTTTAGGACAAGATACAAGTAATTTGAGGATGTTTTGTGCAAATTTGGAATTGAAAACACCTAGGATTGATGTTCTATCATTAAAAGTTGGTAGCTTAGGAACAAGAAGACACCAGCCAACAAGCAAGGAAGGCAACTTAAGGCCGGCCAACATTTCTAGGCTGCCGACCATCCCATGTAAGCCGCCGGCCTAGGGCCGGCCATCATGAAGGCTGCCACATGTTTGTAAATAAGTCACCAGCCATGCTTTCTCAAGAGCCAGCCAAAATCCTAAAGTTGCCTCTTTCAAATTCCAAACGTCTCCTTTTGCAAAATTTAAGAATGGAAGTCCAAAAGATTGCTTCTTTTCATCTTCAAAACATTTCAGTTTACAGAATTAAGGAGGAGAATTCCAAAAGTTGTATTCTTTAGCTGCTTTTTCCTTCTATAAATTGGCTTGTTGTAGAAGAGGGAATTCATTCAGAAAAACTTTAGAATAAAAAAAAAAAAGACTTTAGAGTATTGTTCTTATTGCTATGTGTGGCTAAAAACTTTATTATAGCCAAGGGATCCACTGCAAATTCAACTTGTCAAGATTGTGAGATCTAATTAGTTTATCTTATTTATTCTTATTTTCTAAATATTCATATATCATCTGTTATTCATGCATTTGTTGTTTTGTTGATTGATTTGAATTTGAGCTCATTCATTCAATTAACAAGCGATAATCTGTCAATTAGAATGTTGAATCCATAATTGTTCGATTGTTCTAATCTAAGTGATACAATAACATAATTGGTTACAGAATAGGTAATTGATTTGTGTTATGGTGATATATGATCTTATTTAAATGGTTCAAGCTTTTGATCTGTTAATCTGAATTGGTGGTCTCTCTCTTGATTCATGCTATTGATAGATTAAATCCTAAGATCTTATCTAGGGTTGTCTGATTGGTAAGGGAAATAATCATAGATCTTATCGTGATTATCGACATAGTAAGGAGAGATAGGTTGTCAGAGCTTATTGATAGCCATAACCAATTTATTCAGAAAAGAAAATGAATATCATTGCATCAATGATCAATCTGATAAGTTGAACTGTATGATACCTTGGTCGAAAATCTTTTGATATTGTTTGAAAACTAAAATCGCGTTTCTAGTCTTTAGATAAAATTGATCTTTTGATTTACAGACCCCCCTTGTTCTTCTCTTTCTCTTAAATAGAAATAAATTATTTACAGTTGTCACGCCCCAACAGGTACCCTAAACGTGACAGCCCACCATACGCAATATTAAAACTTAAGAATGATTACCTCAGTCACTTGAAAGCTTCCATATCGGTACAAGGTGCACATTCACATCAAAGGGAGACCTGTGGAGTAATGCATTTTAAGATATTGCTAGCGAAACATGCAAAATATCACTTAATATATTTCATTGAAATATAAAGTCTTACAACTTCTAAGGGGTATTCCCCTGATGATTCAATAATAACATGGTTTTACTAAGATAAATAACAAAAGCTAGAAGATTTATAAGAAATCTACTCTAAGACTTCAAAACAGAATTCCTCCAAAAGCTTCCCAAAATAAGGATTCTACTCGGGGGATCAAGATGGTCTTGGGTGCAAAAAGATAATCCTACAATATCAAAAGTCTATAGGCGTATAAGCATAACTATCTTAGTGAGATATTCCTTACGCAAAAGTACTCATAACAGGCAATCAACCAAGTTTATTAATCAAGAATATGAAATGCAACAACCATATGATTAAACATTATATACGACTATCCGGTTTCGTATGTATGATGGATTTACCCCTCCATTGGTGGTTAGGGAATGTTTTGAACTGGGCCCCGAAAGACGTCCTTAAAAGTTTGCGCGCGTCTTGGTGTTTCAACGAACCATACTACTAGTCCCCGGGTTTTCCATACCCAAAGCGATCGATCCGGCTGGCTACACCTTGAGGCCGTATTCCTCGAACGTCCTAACCCTCAAGATGTAGCTAGGTAGCTTACCTTTCCAGTCCCACGCTGAGGAGTAGTAGCAAAATTTTGAAATGATATTCTAAGTGATATGCATGGGTAATTTATTATATGGGGATTCCAATATGACATTAAATCATTTAAAGCGATCAGGCAATAATTGCACACATAGCAATATATACATAGAAGAAATTATATCATTCACAGATCGGGTTCCGATATACTTATCGTTCATTGATCGCATATAACAATTCACATACATAATTCCCATGATATCCCACATGCATATCAATTTTATATTTTCCTAACATTAGTGCTCTATTCTACAAGCAAATGCGTGAATACATAAATGTAAAGGAAACTCACTCGTCCATAGCGTTCTTCTAGGAGTCGAAGTAATCCTCGGGGAAGAGAAGATTTTGGTCCTCAACACCTAAACAAAAGAAATACCCTAAGTGAGTATTTCATCCAAGATCTACTAAATATCTCTAATTCTATCTTATTGAATTTGCCAAAAATCGTATGACTAGAAATCCCAACTTAAAATGGCCATAACTTGCTCATTTCAACTCGAAATTTCGCATATTATATACTGATTTCTACCTACTTAAAAAGATCTATCCATTTATATGGTTATTTTTATCAAAAGAAGCTATTTGGGTCTTGGAATAGTAACGTACAGATTTGATACGAAAATTCTAATGTCAAAACTTAAGTTTCAAACTTTTCTTCATTCAAGAGCTTTTGTACAAAAATAAAGATATTTTGTATGGTTGAAAAATCATTGAATATATATATATATATATATATAATCAAATATATGTATGAATTTAGTGGTGTTGTCTCAACAATGATTTCAAAATGTCTTTAAAGTGAGAAAAGCTAAGACTTTAAAAAGGAATTAGTTTTGTTAGGAAAATTTCTTAATTTACTATAAGTGAGCATCTCCTTCCTTTAATTCCATTAAAAAAGTAATTTTAATTTTTTTAAATTCTTACAACTTTATTTCTAATAGCTAGAAAATGTATTTTTCTAAATATTTCTTGGTTATGTGTTCTAAAGTTTTTCTAAAGTTAGATCCACTTTAAAAGAATAATATTAATGATCTTATAAGTTAATTTTGAAAAACTTATCTAGACTTTAGTATTTTAGAGTGTTGATAGAAAACTTGGTAAATGAGTTTAGGAAAACTTTTGGTTAAACAAGGAATTAAGTTTAAAGAAATTTTCTTATTTTATTGGTTTGAAAAGAGAGTTTGTAATAACTTTACTTTATGTATTTCTTGATAAAATCACATATAGTGTTATTACTAAAACTTGAGCTAAACTTATCTAATCTTAGAAAATATTTGTTAAGATAAAACTTTAAGTTCTTATAGAAAAATTATTCCTTATAAGACAAAATTTATTTTTAAAGAGAGTTCTTATTTTTATTACTGAAGAAAACTCGTTTTCATTATGGTTGAGACAATATCAACATATTCATGCATGAATGAGAATATATAACTATGAGAAATATAATAAAAACAACATGATAAGATAAATGAAATAAGAGCATAAAAATAAGGCCAAGTATTGGGAACCTTAGTTTCATCAAGGTATCTCGGGACTAAGAATATACTAGTCCCAAAAAGAAAAGAAAAGAAAAGCAAAGAAAAAAAATTGTTTTGACTTGATATAGACAAGTCTAAGACTAGAAAGGCTAGTCTTAATAATTGCATAAAAAAAAGTAAATAAATAAATTGCAAGACATAAAAAAAATGAGCTTATATGCTCTAAATAAATATATATACATAATATACATAATACTTTATATAAGTTAGGTTAGAAAAAATAATAATAACAACATAATAATAACATAAAGAAAAGAAAGAAAAGAAATATGAACAAAAACAAAACACGAACATATTGTTGCTTATTTAACTCTCATGAGTCTAAGAAACATACACTAAGCTCATGCTAAGTTGTATGAACATGATGAATAAATAAGATAGGTTTTTACCTAAAGTTTATGTGTTTGTAGAAGAGGAATGGAATGGTTTGTAGCAATATGTGGGAGATGGTTTTATGGAGAGAAGAGAGGATTTGGCAGAGTATTTGAGAGAGATTTTATGGAGTGATTTTGATAGAGTTTTAGTAGGCAATAAGTTGCGTGAAAGAATGAAGGAGGAAGGGGGTATTTATAGAGTTTTGGAGTGAAAATTAGATGTAATTAAATAAATTGAAAAAGAAAACAAATTGTGAGTGATGAGAGAGAGGGAATGGACGGCAAGGGCTTGAAAGAGAGAGAAAAATTGATTAAATCTATTGTTTTGTAATAAAAAGAAGTAATATGTAAAGTGTGATGTGATTAAAGTTGTATGAAGAAGGTAAATTGTAAGGTATAGGTATGGTAGTGTGTAAGAGTAAAGTGTAAGAAAAAGTAGAGATAGAGACAATTAAAATACTAGTAATAAAGAAAATACGCGTAATTCTAAAACTGATATTTTTGAAATCCTTATATTTTTACGAAACTATTGGTGTTGTCAGAATATTTTCATTATCCAGTGCATCGGGGCATGGTTTTTGAAAACTGATCTCATTCGAATCCGAAAGACACTAGAAAATTACGAATTTGATATTTTTAAGCTTTCCTATATTATTACGAATCGTTTTCCACAATTATCTTAATTTCGTTTTCTAGGGTTTATGAACACGGGATTGCTGGATCTAGATTCACTAGACTAAACATAGAACTAGGTTAATTTTAGGGCTCTGGTTTGACTTCCGGTTCTAGGGTTTTCTTATATTATCAAAAAATTTAGGGGCTTACAACAGTCCTTGTGAAGACTATCCCTGCTCACCATTGATTACAAACTTTTTGAGTAGGTTAATAATTTGATGGATTCGACACCCACCAAATTTTGGCACCGTTGCTAGGGATTGGTGTCAAATTTACTTCTATTTTCTTTTATATGACTCATTCTTCTCATTCAGGTGAACTAGAATTCTATCCAGAAATTGAAAAGACAACTAAGGAATTGCGCAAACAAGCTAAGCAGCGTGCTAACGACGCTACTTCATCTTCATCTCCTGGATTAACACAAGCACTGGAATTTACTGATCTATCCATGAATCTGAATCTGAACAAAGGGAGAATGGCTAATCCATAGAACTTTAAGACAATTGGCTGCACAGGATGATAATCAACAACTACTGTGTATTCAATATCCAGAACTCAATGTGCCATTTGAGTTAAAGTCAAGATTGATTCATCTACTCCTTAATTTTCATGGTTTTGAGAATGAAGACCCACACAAGCACCTGAAAGAGTTCCATGTCGTCTGTTCTGGCATGAGACCATAAGGAGTCACTGAAGAGCAAATTAAACTGCGTGCTTTTCCATTTTCTCTAAAGGATAAAGCAAAAGACTGGTTGTTCTATTTGCCTCCTGGTTCTATAAATACATGGAATGATCTGGTAAGATTTTTTTTGATAAATTTTTCCCTGCTACAAAAGCTGCTAGTATTAGGAGGGAAATTTGTGGGATTAAACAAAATGATACCGAGAATCTTCATGAATATTGGGAGAGGTTCAAGCAATTGTGTGCCAGTTGTCCACAACATGGTATATCCGAGCAACTCTTAATTCAATACTTCTATGAAGGTTTGCTTCCTATGGAAAGGAAGATGATGGATGCAGCAAGTGGAGGGGCAATTGTTGACAAAACTCCTGCACAAGCTAGGGATTTGATCTCTCTAATGGCTGCAAATTCTCAACAGTTTGGGTATCGACATGATCTTCAACAAGGAGAGTGAATGAGGTAAGTGTTTCTCACCTTGAAAATCAGATTTCTAACCTCACTTCTCTTGTCCAGCAAATGGTTATAGGTAATCAACAGCAGGTGAAAGTTTGTGGAATTTGTACTGCTCCTGATCATCCTACAGATATGTGCCCTACACTTCAAGAGGATTTCCATGAGCATGCCAATGCAATTGGGGGATTTCCAAGATTGCCACAAAGGAAATATGATCCCTATTCAAATACTTACAATCCTGGATGGAAGAATAACCCCAATCTTAGTTACGGACCTAGACCTCATCAATTCCAACAGTATCATCCAAGGCCACAAAATCCAGCTCCACAATCTTCTTCTTCAAATTCAGGTATGTCTCTTGAAGATATTGTTAAGTCACTTGCAATTAACACAAAGCAATTTCAGGAAGAGAAAAGCAAAGCATTCAAAATTTGGAGAATCAGGTGAGTCAACTTGCATCATCTATGAGTAAGTTAGAATCTCAAGGTAAGTTGCCTTCTCAAACTGTTACCAATCCTAAGCAAAGTGCTAATGCAATTACTTTGAGAAGTGGCAAGGAATTACAGGAACCCATTAAGAAGGCAAATGAGAGGAAAGAAGAGGAAGAAACCGAGAAAGAAGTGGTCAAACCACAAGGCAATCAAATGGAAGGAGCTTCATCTAAACCCACCATTTCCTTCCAGATTGGCAAAGTCTAAGAAAGAGGAAGAAGAAAGGGAAATTCTTGATACTTTTCGCAAAATAGAGGTAAATATTCCTTTGCTTGATGCTATTAAACAAGTACCTCGATATGCGAAATTTCTTAAAGAATTGTGCACTAACAAGAAGAAATTGAAAGGAAATGAAAGGATAAGTGTAGGAGAAAATGTTTCTGCTATACTTCAAAGAAAGCTCCCTCCCAAATGCAAGGATCCAGGTATGTTCACTATCCCTTGTAAGATAGGCAATTTTGGAATCGCCAAGGCTATGTGTGATTTGGGTGCTTCAATCAATGTTATGCCTCTTTCAGTTTATCAATCTCTGAATGTGGGTCCTCTAAAAGAAACTGGTGTGATTGTTCAACTTGCTGATAGATCTAATGTATATCCTGAGGGTGTTTTAGAGGATGTTTTAGTGCAAGTGAATGGGTTGGTTTTTCCTGATTTTTATGTTCTTGACATGGAAAATGATGATTCTATCAATTCATCATTAATCTTACTAGGAAGACCTTTTCTCAAAACATCTAGAACAAAAATTGATGTTCACGATGGTACACTCACTATGGAATTTGATGGAGAGATTATAAAATTCAATATCTATGATGCCATGAAATATCCTAGTGAAGCCTCTTCTGTTTTTGTGATAGATGTTATTGACCCATTAGCATACAAAACATTTGAATTCAGTAATGATGATAAATTGAAAATTGTGCTTGAAAGAAGTCTCACTGTTGAGAAATTGAGGGATATTGAAAACAAGTTTGTAATGCACCTGAATTGACAGAAGCTGTTCATGAGTTACAATCACTTCAAAATTTGAGGTATAGTGTTTCTTATGTTGATTTGCCATCTTCTACTCCAAAACTTCTTCCTTCTATTGTGCAGGCACCAAAGTTGGAGCTAAAACCATTGCCCAACATTTGAAGTATATTTATTTGGGAGATCAAGACACTCTAGCAGTGATAGTCTCAAATAAATTGAGTGCTTTAGAAGAGGAAAAGTTAATCCGAGTGCTTAGGAAATACAAAGAAGCTATCGGATGGACTATTGCTGACATTAAGGGATTAAGCCCTTCCACATGCATGCATAAAATCCTATTAGAGGATAATTGCAAGCCCACAAGAGAAGTCTAGCGACTAAATCCGCCCATGATGGAAGTGGTAAAGAAAGAGATTTTGAAACTTCTCAATGCAGGTATGATCTATCCAATTTCTGATAGTAAATGGGTAAGTCCTATTCAAGTTGTTCCTAAGAAAACGGGTTTGACTGTGATTGGAAATTCTGAGGGAGAGTTGGTACCTACTCGTGTTCAAAATGGATGGAGGGTATGTATTGATTACAGGAAGTTAAATGCAGCAACTAGGAAAGATCATTTCCCACTTCCTTTTATTGATCAAATGCTTGAAAGATTGGCTGGTCATTCTCATTATTGTTTAGATGGCTTTTCAGGTTTTCATCAAATTCCAGTTGCACCCAAGATCAAGAAAAAACCACCTTCACTTGTCCATTTGGAACTTTTGCTTATCGAAGGATGCCATTTGGACTTTGCAATGCCCCGCCACTTTCCAAAGGTGTATGGTTAGTATATTCTCAGATTATGTGGAAAATATCATAGAAGTCTTCATGGATGATTTTACTGTCTATGGTAATACCTTTGATTCATGTCTTACTAACCTTACAAAAGTGCTTAAAAGATGCATAGAAACTAACCTTGTGTTGAATTATGAGAAATGCCATTTTATGGTTGATCAAGGTTTGATTTTAGGGCATATTGTGTCTTCTAGGGGACTTGAAGTAGATAAAGCTAAAATTGAAGTGATTAAATCCTTGCCTTACCCGTAAATGTTCGGGAAGTTCGTTCTTTTCTTGGAAGTGCAGGTTTTTACAGGGCTTTATTAAGGATTTCTCCAAGATCACTCAACCCCTATGTAGATTGTTACAAAAGGATGTGGCGTTTGAATTTGATGAGGCTTGTAAATTCGCTTTTGACAAACTGAAGGAGAAGCTTACCACAGCTCCAATCATTAAACCTCCTTCTTGGGATCTCCCTTTTGAGATCATGTGTGATGCAAGCAATCACGCTTTGGTGCTGTCCTTGGTCAGAGAGTTGGAAGAGCCCCTCATGTTATTTGTTATGCTTCTAGGATGCTTGACAATGCCCAATCCAACTACTCAACAACGGAAAAAAACTCTTGGCTATTGTTTTTGCTTTAGAAAAATTCCGTTCTTATTTACTTGGCACTAAAGTGATTGTTTATTCTGATCATGCAGCTCTCAAGTATTTACTCTCAAAGAAGGAAGCCAAACCAAGACTTATCAGATGGATACTCTTATTACAAGAGTTTGACTTGGAGATAAAGGATAGGAAAGGTGAAAACTTGGTTGCAGATCATCTCAGTAGGATACCTTTAAATGGAGAACCAACACCATTACAAGATGATTTCCCAGATGAGCATCTCTTTTCTGTTCAACAGGCAATTCCTTGGTATGCAGATATTGTTAACTATTTGGTTACTAGAACTTTACCAAGTGATTTGTCTAAGGCTCAAAAAGATAAGATCAAAAGTGACTCTAAGTATTACATTTGGGATGATCCTTATCTATGGAAACATTGTGCTGATCAAATCATTAGAAGGTGTTTCTCAAGATGAAATTCCCTCTATTTTGCAATTTTCACACTTATGCATGTGGAGGTCACTTTGGTCCCAAGAGGACAGCTCGCAAGGTATTGGAAGTGGATTGTTTTGGCCCTCTCTATTTCGTGATTCTTATATGTTTTGTAAGTCTTGCGAACGTTGCCAAAAAGTTGGAAATTTAGGACATAGAGATCAAATGCCTCTTACCCCTATACTTGTGTGTGAAATTTTTTATATGGGGTATTGATTTTATGGGTCCTTTTCCTTCTTCCTTTGGGAATACTTACATTATTCTTGTGTGGATTATGTATCCAAGTGGGTAGAGGCTAAAGCCACCCGAACTAACGATGCTAAGGTTGTAGATTTTGTCAAATCTCACATTTTTGCTAGGTTCGGAACACCAAGAGCTCTCATCAGTGATCGTGGCACCCATTTTTGTAATAGAGTGGTGGAAGCTCTACTCAAGAAATACAAAGTCACCCATCGTGTTTCTACAGCATATCATCCACAGACAAATGGATTGGCAGAAGTTTCAAACAGAAGAGAAAATCCATCCTTGAGAAGACTGTCAATGTAAGTAGGAAAGATTGGAGCACAAGGCTTGATGACGCACTTTGGGCATATAGGACAGCTTTCAAGACTCCTATAGGAATGTCACCTTACCGTTTGGTATTTGGCAAGCCATGTCATCTTCCTGTTGAGTTGGAACACAAGGCTTACTAGGCTGTGAAGCAATGTAACATGAGAATAGATGAGGCAGGCGAACAAAGAAAACTTCAATTGCAAGAACTGGAGGAAATTCGTAATGATGCCTATGAAAATTCTAAGATTTACAAGGAAAAAACTAAAGCTTTTCATGACCAAAATATTTCAAGAAAACACTTTTCTATTGGTCAAAAAGTTTTGCTGTATCATTCTCGCTTAAAGTTATTTCCTGGTAAACTTAGATCTAGGTGGATAGGTCCTTTTGTTGTTACTAACGTATTTCCTCATGGTGCAGTTGAGATTCAGGGCATTGAAACTGGTAAAGTATTCAAAGTGAACGGTCATCGCTTGAAACCCTTTTATGAAGGATTTCAAGTGAATAATATTGAAGAAACCAGTTTGGAATATCCAGATTATACTTAAGGTATATCACGTCTAGCCAAAGACGTTAAAGAAAAGCACTATGTGAGAGGCAACCCATGAGTATTTTGTTTTGTTTAAAAAAAATATGAAGAATGGCCGACGGCTTTCATTTGAAAGTACTATGACTTTTAGAATAGCTAGAGTTCCTGCTGGCTATTTGTTTTTGTGATAATTTGAAGAAACAGTGATCCCGAGTCTAATAGCTAGAGTTCCTACTGGCTATTTTTTTTTTACTTTTGCTTTTAATGTGTAATCATTAAGCACTCATTCTATTGGGTAGACTTGTGAGATTTGTTGCTGGTCTGTACTTAAACTTAACCTTGCTTTTTCCTCTTCTTTCTACTATGATTTTTGTTGATCATAGGACTCCCATATGTTTGCCAACTGTCTCTATAGCTGTACCCATTGGAGCTGATAATTCCTTCAATTCCATTCACTAATCCGGGGAAGTACCAATGATCTTATTCATTTCTGTTTTATTCTTTTCCTATTTTGAACTAATTTTGGAACAGTGAGGACACTGTTCATAATAGGTGTAGGGGAAGGGATAAATTAAAGAAGAAAATTGAGTATTGAATTGTTGTATGTTTATTTGAGACATCTGAGCTTAAATTATTGTACCCACATTTTAAATCATTGTTTGTTTGCTCTTGAGTATTATATGGCAATCTTAGGCCAAATTTTTCAAATTTTTCTTAGAAATCTGGAGATAGTGCAGAAAAATTAAATAGCATCTTTGAAAAAATTGAAATTGACTTGCTAAGTGCCTTACTCACCTACTGTTGTGATTATTTTACTTGGTTAAAATCAAATAGTGAAATCTTTAAGGAACAAATTTACCTTGTATTTAGCTTAGGAATTAGAAGATTAAGAGTGAGTCGAGTCCTTTTTGAAAAATAAACAGGTCTACTTCTAGGAAAATTTAGCATGTATACACTTCAGTTTAGTTCTTTTTAAAAGAATTTTTCAACATTTAGTAAAAGAGGTAAATGAAACTTTTTACTTAGTGATCTTGGATAAAAAAGTCTTATATTTGTTATTACATTCAAAAGAAAGAAACAAGCATAGCCTATACTCCACTAACTTAAGTAATTGAGTTATGAGTATCCAAACTTGAATGTTAGAGTGAGGAAGAGTTCTTAGGGGTCCCTTTAAAACCTGGTCACTTGGGTGATGAGCTCGGGATCAACCGACTCAATGAACTCACTATAGCAAGAAGGGAGGAAAGGCAAAAGTTCTATACATGAGCTTTGAAAAAAAATATGAAAGAGTTGAAAAGAAGCGGGCAAAAGCTTGTATAGAGAATTTTCTCTGAAGGTTATCTATATATGCTTAAAAGAATCAAAAGAAAAATGAATGTTGGGAAACAAGTAAAATAGGACTTAAAAAAAAAAAAAAATTCTAGGGAAAGAGTTGATACCAAATACTTTTCCTTTCTGTTGATTGGAGTATATATCTATTAAATGTCCAATGAAGTCTAAATGGGTGTTTTTCCTTATAGGACTGAGAATTTACTTTTGATCAGAAGAATCTTTTGCTAAACATGTGGATTAAAGTTTGTTTTGTTTAGATTAGCTATTGAATTTCGATTTTAGTACTCTAATTACATGTAATCAGTTTGGTTAGAGCAATAGGCACTGAAATTGCGAGTTGTGAATCAAAGTTAAACGAAGATACTTGAAATTGGAAATTCTGAAATTGCATTCTCTATGATAGATTTCTTTTTGTGATCTTATCTGTACTGCTTGAGGACAAGCAATGGTTTAAGTGTGGGGGAATTTGTTAAAGCAAATTGTACTCAATTTTTATTGAACAAAACATGCTAAATTAGTTATTGATTTTATAGAAATCCATTGGAATTGGTACTTTTGTGTGTTTAATGTTACATTTCAGGACTTGAGCGAACTTTAGGACAAGATACAAGTAATTTGAGGATGTTCTAGGCAAATTTGGAATTGAAAACACCTAGGATTGTTGTTCTATCATCAAAGCTGGCAGCTTAGGAACAAGAAGACACCAGCCAACAAGCAAGGAAGGCAGCTTAAGGCCGGCCAACATTTCTAGGCCGCCGGCCATCCCATGTAAGCCGCCGGCCTAGGGCAGGCCATCATGAAGGCTGCCACGTGTTTGTAAGTAAGCCGCCAGCCATGCTTTCTCAACAGCCAGCCAAAATCCTAAAGTTGCCTCTTTCACATTCCAAACGTCTCCAGTTGCAAAATTTAAGAATGAAAGTCCAAAAGATTGCTTCTTTTCATCTTCAAAACGTTTTAGTTTGCAGAATTAAAGAGGAGAATTCTAAAAGTTTAAGAATGGAAGTCCAAAAGGTTGCTTCTTTTCATCTTCAAAATGTTTCAGTTTACAGAATTAAAGAGGAGAATTCCAAAAGTTATATTCTTTAGCTGTTGTTTTCCTTCTATAAATTGGCTTATTGTAGAAGAGGGAATTCTTTCAGAAAAACTTCAGAATAAAAAAAAAAAAAAAAAAAAACTTTAGAGTATTGTTCTTTTATTATGTGTGGCTAAAAACTTTATTATAGCCAAGGGATCTACTGTAGATTCAACTTATCAAGATTGTGAGATCTAATTAGTTCATCTTATTTATTTTTCTTTTCTGAATATTCATATATCATCTGTTATTCATGCATTTGTTGTTTTGTTGATTGATTTGAATTTGAGCTCATTCATTCAATTAACAAGCGATAATCTGTCAATTAGAATGTTGAATCCGTAATTGTTCGATTGTTCTAATCTAAGTGATACAATAACATAATTGGTTACAGAATAGGTAATTGATTTGTGTTATGGTGATATATGATCTTATTTAAATGGCTCAAGCTTTTGATCTGTTAATCTGAATTGGTGGTCTCTCTCTTGATTCATGCTATTGATAGATTAAATCCTAAGATCTTATCTAGGGCTATCTAATTGGTAAAGGAAATAATCATAGATCTTATCGTGATTATCGACACAGTAAGGAGAGATAGATTGTCAGAGCTTGTTGATAGCCATAACTAATTTATTCAGAAAAGAAAATGAATACCATTGCATCAATGATCAATTTGATAAGTTGAACTGTATGATACCTTGGTTGGAAATCTTTTGATATTGTTTGAAAACTAAAATCGCGTTTCTAATCTTTAGATAAAATTGATCTTTTGATTTACAAACCCCCCTTGTTCTTCTATTTTCTCTTAAATAGAAATAAATTATTTCCAGTCCCTGTGGAGACGATCCCTGCTCACCACTGATTACAAACTTTTTGAGTAGGTTAATAATTTGTTGGATTCGACACTCACCAGTTTTACAAGAATTTTAAGAGGTTTTTATAAAGGCTTCTAGAAGAGTTGAAGGGATTTCTCTATTGTTATTAGATTGGATGGTTGTTGATTAATTGAGTTTAGTATATTCTTTATTATTTTTCTCTTCTTCTTCTTCTTTACTTTTTGTTTTTGCTATGAATATTATGGTTGTTGATATGTTTTTGTTAATTATAAGTGAGTAATTATTGAATACTAGGTGTGATAGCCTTAAAGTTACTATGTGAATAAGAAGGTTAAGATTCAAGCGAATTAATCTTAATTAATCCAGTATCAAATTATGTGTGTTTGATATGCTCTTCTTTTGAAAATCTATTTTCATAGCATAAAAACTACCTGCCAGTGTACTGGGTGCATATGCAATAATAAAACTTGTGAGTACCAAGTTGAATCCATGGGGAGCTAATTGACTAAGTACTAGATTATAGTGGCTCTACTCTAAGCTAGGTAACTGAATTGGAGGTTGAGATTTCTAGCTAATTAAACTATTTGTACCACTATAAATCACAACTACTCAAAACTAACTAATACTACAACTACTTGAAAAACTCCTTCGATAAAATAGGTGTGGGATTGTATAATGGTTTTGGCTAAGATTTCCATTCATTGCTTTGTAATTATAATTAGTTTTTTCATTTGGCTTTGATTAAACTCATGAGAATTTGCTTCTCCTTTGAGTTGTAATATTCTAACAATAACATGGATATCCTTCTCCAGTAACCCATTTATAATCATTAGTTAAATAACACACTCCTTTTCACAAGCCATGTTATTCTAATTGAACTCATAGTTCAAGCACATGTCCGTGCCAATAAACCATAATATCAACCTCATTAAGAACGTAAGTTCTACAACTTGAGCTGAAATAGCATGTGTGCGTGTGAGTTTCAAAGTTGTATTTTCTATTTCAATCGAGCTATTGAATCCCTCTCGAGATCTTAAGCCCTAATTTACAAGAAGTTCATAGACAAACTTTTGACCTTTTAAACATTGAAATAGGAATAATCAAAGTTCTAAATCAACAAAAACCCATTATAAATTACTAATCAAATGCTTAGGAAACCATCACATAACCCCACTAAATAAATCTAGCTCATACTGAAAAGTGGAATTTCATTAATGGAAATATTCTAAGCACAATCCATAACAATAGAAAATGGAGAGAGTATACAAGAAACATAAGGAATGTCTTCCTAATATAATTATGGATCCACTCTACTAAGAATATTTGTACTAAATTGTGCCAAAGGGTGAGGTGAAGTGAGGTTGAGGTCGGTAAATGAGGTGATGTGATGTAGATGGAATGATAAATGAAGGAAAGATGGGGTAAGTGAAAGATAGAATGGAAGAATGGTTGACCCCTAAAATGAAGATGAAAAAGAAATATATAGAATATGTGAAATGTGTAGAAAATGAGGGAGTGATTCGAAAGATTGGGTAGATGTACAAAGGTATGATGATATGGGGGTTGGTTGTATGGTGATGTGCCTGTGTGAGTAATGGCAGTTATAGAGTGGGTATATTCTTATTAGAGTGGATCCTTAAAATCTACAAGAAAAGTACACAGGAAACATTCTAAGTACAAAAGTGAACTTTTAGTAATTTGGCTCCAAAAGAAAAAGCAAAATAAAATAAGCTCAATTTGTTGCTAAGAGTGATCAGTCTATTTTCAAGAGCTTAATCTGCTCGTGAGAATTTTGTTGCAAGCTCAGGTAATGTGCTGGCTGGTGTTTGATCATTGTCTTTGGCCTGATTGCTGGCATGTTGGTGTCTTGAGGAAGTCCTGTTCGGCAAATTGAGCTATGCTTTGTCTTGGACTTATGCGTGTGCTGCTTGGTTGTGTCCCATGGTTGGTCAGTGCTGACTTAGAGTTCAGCTTGATTAGTGCTCCATAAAATCTCTAGGGTGCTGAGAATTTTCTCGGTCTATTCGACACTTAAATTGGTTAAGAAAACAACTAGGTCAGTGCCTGCTGCTTGAGCTCGGATGCTCAGAGGATAGGTCTTCATGTCTTCTTCTGGTATGGATCACCACTCGAAGCTTAGATGCACTTACTCCAGCAA